>CM064523.1:18168686-18436186 GCA_032716605.1 Paralithodes platypus | reverse complement strand
CAGCCCCAAGGCCCCGAGCAAGGCCAAGGCCATAACCGAGCGCCCCCACAGAACCCTCCCTGCCGACCACAATAAAGCCTGGGTGACCGAAGCCACTCCATGCCGGGGAGCTGAGGAGGGTGCGGAAACGCCCGGGAAACCAAAGCCCCATCCAGGACCCTGTGCCCCTCAGCAATTATGAAGAGAAAGTTGAGGGGCAAAGGAAAAATGTGACGCTTTGGCTTCCAATCTTGGTAGATTGGGAGGTCAATCCACGGATAAGACGCCGTCACTTGAGATCTAGAAAACATATAAGTAAAAGGAACAGTCAGAGTAAGCTATGGGTATGGCAGAGATCGCTGAGTTCTCACTCTGATAGACCAGCCCATCACCAATCTAGATTATTTGTTAACCCTGGTGTATTCTATACTGAACACTATGGTTTTAATGTCGCTTGATTGTGCATGTGTTTATTATTCTAGCAAAAAAGTGTTTTTATATATTCAACAAACCGTATATATGTTTCTATAGGGTTCAACTGCTGGTTGTGTGATTTGTTTGCAAGTGTTTTTGTGTTGTCGATGCAGTTAGTTTGTCCATGGGCTGTGACGAACCCTGAATATTTTACGGGGTATGTTTTTGGTTGTGTTATGTCTCTCTGTGTGTACTGTATGTGTGTGGGGGGGAGGCGGAGTGTACATGCGTATATCGTTTACAAATGTGCTAGTGTGTGCAGGATCCTGAGTGTGTGTGTGTGTGTTTGTGTGTGTACGGATTTAATATAGATAGTTTACGTGTTAATTGATTGCTCATAATAATTGTTAAAGCAAATGATTTTGATCATATATATTTGTTGTTCATATGTTCCAGTACTGTATGTTAGCAAATTTAAGTAATAGCTAGTCTTTTGTTACCCAATTTCAATTATTTGTATTTTACAGCAGTTGCATAATTATGATATCAAAAGTAATGTTTCGTATTCATTACACTCTGTATTACCCTAAAAAATACCACCTACCCCCCTCTCTGTAAATACATGTCAATAAACCCCATTCCTAGTCTGAACAAAATAGTCTAATAATAACCAGGAAACAGAAAAGATATGAGTGTTAAATCTTTAAAGGGTTAACATCGGTATCGGATGCTATGATGAAGTTAGATTGATTTAGGGGACACATTTGTTTTCAGAGGTTTAATACATCATATGTCAGGCCTGTATTGACGCTAAAAGCTCAGGTAAAACTCGCTTATAAGATATCGTGTTACTTGAGAGAGCATATACCCCTTCCTAACCTGTATAAAGGCGTCTAGTGTTAGCCGGAATCAAATTAAATGTGGTCACCTTACTGGAGGGGCATACGTTTTGTGTGCAAGTCAAATTGGGTGGTTGTGTTGGTGTAGGCCTCTATGTTGCCATTCCAAACCTTAGCTGCATTGGCGGATTTTAGAGATGCGGTAGACCAGTGTCGCATGTACACATGTAGATGCTAGCACCTGGTATAGACATGATCGAGCTGATTATACAAGTTACAGACTACATTCACATCCATAGCCATGCCAACAGTCCAACAGTATTCCACATGCACCACTCCTCCACCCTCCCCACACACACACACATTATACACACCAATGGGCGGTTGGGCTTAAGCGATCCTCCCTCATGAACAGGTACAGTTGGTCAAAGTTCCAGCTGACCCACCCTCGCTCTTGGGCTCGCAGAATTAGCTGGCAATGCTGGTGTAGTAAAGAGGCGTGTCTTACAGTGATTGTGATTGGCAGATCTGATTTCGGCTATCTCAGTGTCAGAGCATGTATTAACCTAGGCAAACGAAATATATCAATAGTAAAATTACATATAGCGCTATTTATAATCATGAAATATCTCCTAAATGTCATAGATCTACTTAGTTAATTGACACAATAATTGCTGATGTTATCCTTGATTCAAGGATACCATCAGCCATTATAGTGTCAATTAATTAAGCAGATCTATGCCATTTTGGAGATATGTCATGATTATAAATAGTGCTATAGTGCAGTGGAATGAATAGGACGAGGGGGTGTTTGTGATAGATATACTGTAGGTAGCGCCAACGAACTTGACAATAATTTGGATCCCTGACCTCTTCGTAACTTAAAAGGGCGTAGTTCACTTCTCAATAGGTGGCGTTCTGAAAGTGAGGGTCCGAGCTGAGGAGGTGACACAGTGAAGCATAAAGGCGAAGCAGCTTTAGAAGTGGGACTGCTTCGAGCCAGAGTGGGCAACCAAGGGTCGCACAGGCAGGTTAACGAGGGCTGGTTGTAGCTCGTGCATCACTTGTCTCACGTCCTAGACTGGAACAAGACGTCACAGGCTTCAATGTGTTGAGCGATGAATGTGCAGGCTCTCAGCCTATGCCCGAGAGAGAGTAGTTGTAAAAAAAAAAAAAAAAAGAGAGCAAACTGGCTGCAAGTATCCACAACTATTTCCTGGTGGACTCTTCCCAAATGATATAAATGTCAGCCCGATGGCTTTCATTCATGTTGATTTAAAGAAGTCAAGTGGTCAAGATTATTGTCAGGTTCGCTGGCGCTACCTATAGTTGGATGACTTTAGGCTGAAGATAGGTTGTGTGTTCGCCGAAACGTCCCACATTAAAGATGTACATCCCAGCGCTGTTTTTTCTAGTTAATATACTCCTCCGCTTCCCCCGTGGAGAGCGCATTGTTTATATATATATATATATATATATATATATGTATATATATATAGTATATATATATATATATATATATATATATATATATACAGTATATAATATTAAGCAATATATCTCTCTCCAAACACACACCCAACAAGAGAGAGAGAGCAGGATGTTCTGCATACACGCTAAGAAAACATTACTGGCAACTATAACATAAATTTCACACGCACACACAAGTGTTCATACACACACACACACACACACACACACGTACACGCATACACTCATACATACTCACACACTTACAGAGTAAAATATAACCTCCAAATGCTGTATATCATCAAATACACTCGGTAATACAAAAACAAAAGACAACAATCATGTAAAACAGACACTGCAACAGAGATCACTCCGTCAACACATACTATCTATATACCTAGCTATTTCCAGATGTGATAATCCATGAGAAGGGACGGGTGTGAAGAAATCGCCTTCATATATTTCCATGTGGGGGATATTGTAGACACCAATCGAGCGGAGCAATACCCAAGGCAGGATTCATAGGCATGCTATATATATATATATATATATATATATACAGTATATAATTATATTACCTTCCACCATAAACTGTAATCCGTATATATTTCATAACGCTATACATATAATAAAGTATCCCATCTCCACTGACTGAATTCTATCTTTCCATCATAAGCTAAATACCACCTCCATAAAAGCTGAAAGCATGGTACATAGGTCTAATACAGGCCTTTCACCATAACCAGTAACGTCTTTTTATTACCTAACAGTATAGTTATTCCACAGCACTATCACCTAAATCCTATTGAATCATAGACCAATATACCATCCTCGATGTTGGTACTAACCAACATTTCGGTCCCATATCACGTATGAACCTTGTTGCAATGTTTCGCCAAAATTAATACCAGTGTTGCATTTGAATAGTAATGAATGCATTGCTGAATAATTATTGCATGTATAATATCGCCGCACCGTATGTATAAATGAATACACGCCTGACAAACATTCCCCTGTCAGCATAACTGGCCGCTAGTGTAATATTTGTGTGGCCATAATACTGAACCCAATGCCGTGGATAGGGAGAATAGTGCTGGTTTGTTTACAGTACCTTCATGTAGACAGCCAGAGCCACTCGAGCAATTATATCGGCGAACTGTACCCGAGTCTGATTTAAGGGGGCCCACCTCGTTTTTTGTTCTCTCTCTCTCTCTCACTCTCTCTCTCTCACTCTCTCTCTCTCTGCGGATAAATGTAAAGTACTACATATCGGATACCAAAATGAGAAAGCAAACTATTTAATGAATGGCACTCAGCTTAAGAATGTAAACAGAGAAACCGATCTGGGAGTAACAATATCAGAGTGAGAACTGAGCGATCTCTGCCATACCCATAGCTTACTCTGACTGTTCCTTTAACTTATATATTTTCTAGATCTCAAGTGACGGCGTCTTTTCCGTGGATTGACCTCCCAATCTACCAAGATTGGAAGCCAAAGCGTCACATTTTTCCCTTGCCCCTCAACTTTCTCTTCATAATTGCTGAGGGGCACAGGGCCCTGGGTGGGGCTTTGGTTTCCCGGGCGTTTCCGCACCCTCCTCAGCTCCCCGCCATGGAGTGGCTTCGGTCACCCCGGCTTTATTGTGGTCGGCAGGGAGGGTTCTGTGGGGGCGCTCGGTTATGGCCTTGGCCTTGCTCGGGGCCTTGGGGCTGTTCGGCCAGGCAGCTTGGGGAACAACAACAACAACAACAACAACAACCTAAAACCGAGTCAACAATGTTCAGAAGTTGTTAAGAAGGCAAACTAAATAATTGGCTTTATAGGCAGGTCATTTGAGCATAAATCCAAAGATGTTATCCTAACCCTTTACAATTCCTTAGTCTGCCCTCTTCTGGAATACTGCGTTCAATCCTGGTGCCCATATTAACAAAAAGATATAGACAAGCTAGAACGAGTTCAACGTAGTTACCAAAATGATACCTAGCCTAAAGAACAAACCATACGAGGAGCGTCTTAGAGAATTAAATCTATTTCCTTTAACCCAGCGCAGATTAAGAGGCGACTTAATTCAAGTGTTCAAAATCATCAAAGGCATCGACAATATGAACTGTATTAAGTACTTCACTATCGACCAATCTAATTACACGCGGGGAAACGGGTGCAAAATTATTGGCAAATCTTTTAACTCACACAAAGCTAAAAATGTCTTCTTCAATCGAGTTGTCAACTTATGGAATGGGCTTCCCCGAGACGTTATAGACTGCAGCACCGTTGATTTATTTAAACTTCGCCTAGACAAATATCTCGTATCGAACCCGCGACTGACTGCGTTTGTAAATTAATAACTTTATTATATCCCCCCCTCAGTTACTAACCCATCTGTCCCCTACTAACTTCCTAATCCTGCCACGGACATTAGTTCCAGGGCAGTAATTCCCTTTCCAATGTTCCCTTACCCACTCTAAACCACTGTTTGGACACTTGATCCTCAGTGTTTTGGAGGAAAAGCTGCCTACAAGGGTCACTGGACCTGTTGTTGCTTGATTTCCTTTGTACTCTTTTGTACTTTGTACTTCTCTCTCTCTCTCTCTCTCTCTCTCTCTCTCTCTCTTTCTCTCTCTCTCTGAGTTGTATCCATTCGGCCCCATTCAGCCTACTGTTTTAAGACGTTTATCACCAACCAGGTATCGGGGTTTTTTTCCGCGAGCCAGCATATATATAAACAAGTTTTTGACAGTAGGCCAACATTTTTACATTTGTCGATATACTAGTTCAGCAGTGTACGTGACTCGAATACATTTGCTACTAAATTTGATTGATTTAAGAGGAGGCATTTTTTTTTTATAAACCCCCCTTTTCCCCTCATGTTCAGCCCCATTAGTAATGAGGTTTTGAGACGTTTGCCGCATTAGTTTGGCGATTTCAAGAACAGTTGCCCTATTTCTTTGTAAATATTATGATCTTTCGTGTCATTTAGGTCTATATTTATTCCTGGCGAACAATAGCGAGCTTGAATTTTAGTAGTAATAAGCATTCGGCCATGCCATTTTGCTCTCAAAAAATGTACAACACCCACACCTTGTGGGTGTTTTTATTTTTGTCTTTTGCCTATATTTTTAAATTTTGATAGAGGTCTATGGAGCAAACTATAATATATATATATATATATATATATATATATATATATATATATATATATATATATATATATATACTGTATACATATTATAATAATACAAATATAATATTAAAATACAAAATAACTCCCGCTTAGGCACCTCCTGCAATTATTTGATCAACATTTTTATCTGGCAACATTTCGGTATTCATTTATATCTGGGTCAAAAACCTGACTATAGCTAAATTAATATAGGTGACTGAATATATATATATATATATACTGTATATATATATATATTATTTCATTCAAAGACCACCAACCCAAAATTATTGAAAATATACCCTGAATACGAAATGGTATAGTACCACCTTTACGTACAGCAGAGGATAAAAAGTGTCTTGGTGCCAAATACACTCACATCGAAAGTCGTTCCTTGCACACACTTTGGTTATACATTCGGTGTATAATATAAAGAATGCATGGAATTCCCCAGCACGTATGGAAATAGTCATTATATATATATGATATTTTCAGTTTCATTGAGAATTCTTTTGTTCATAAATAAAACAAATTCACATACAATAAAAGTTCAGGAAAACGTAAACATCACCAACATTATTGATAACAATATCACATTATGCGGAATTCTTCGTTTTTCGTGAACCCCCATCTCCCTCATGATATTTTAAGACGGTCACCCCTTTTCTTTGTCAATATTAAGACCTTTCGTGCCATTCAGGTGTCGATTGTTTTTCCTAGCTAGCGATAGCAAGCCTGTACTTTAGAAGAAAACAGCCTTCAGCCGGCACATTTTTCTGCCGAAAAATGTACACATTTATTTCGAAGGGGGGGGGGGGATCCTAAGGATATTTCTAAAAGTTTTATAGAGGTCTAGGGAGCAAACCTAGCCCTCCCCCCCCCCCCCCTCTCCCCTTAAGCACTGTCTATTGTCTATTAGTTATGGTTAGACATCTAGAATAAAGATCACCTATCTCCCAAAGTCCCTTGTGGGGGGAAGGTGGTTTTTCTGGTCCCCATTCTCCCTCATGTTTAGCCGCATTAGTTTTCAGATTATAAAACGTTCAGCCCATTAGTTTGGCGATTTTAAGACCTTTTGAACCATTTCTTTGTCAATATTAAGACTGTTCGTGTCATTTAGGTGTTGATTTGTGTCTGGCGAGTGATAGCGAGCCTGTAATATAAGTGAAAACGGCCATCGACCGGGAAATGTTTCTATCGAAATATGTACAAATATATCTTGAAGGGAGGTCTTGGGCGGATGTTTTTTAAGCTTGATGGAGGTCTAGGGAGGAGAGTATTAAAATAATATATATATATATATATATGTAAATGAGCAAATATATACGGCCATCTCCCCTTAACTCAAGCTGGTTATGACCCATCGTCCGGCTACCATTTTGAAAGATTGACAAGTGTGGGAATATACAGTTGGTTTGGTCCAGCCCTTCCTCTTTTATTAGTCTGAGGGTCATCATAATGAAGAGGCTATCAACCCTTTGAGTACCAGCGACGTGTGCTATATTATTTTCTAGCTGTATTTTGACAATATTATGCAGCTTAGGAAGGATATATGGTATTTAAAAGGGTTGGTTGAGATATATGGATGCCTTATTATTGCAAAAGGTCCTGAGCTGAATACAATCCTCTAATATTTGCCAGAATATGCTACAAAGGACGTCCCTGGTACTGGATGGGTTAACAAACACAGTAAATCGTTTTGTGATTGCTTTTTATTTTGTGTATTAAATTATTATATTTATTTATTTATGTATATACTTTACTTGTTTTTTGAAGTCGCCATTGCATATTATTGTACCTCCAAATATAATATAACTATTCCGAAAAACTATTGACATATTGATACAATATTTAGAAAATAATTGTTGAGCCTCAAAGACATACAGTAATTACAGATCTTCATATGCAATGCAATGATCGCTGTGTCATTTGAATAGTAAACAGTTGATAAAATATTTATGACTTTATTTGTAACTGGTTAGAACATTTCATACATCTGTTGGCTCTCATATCAACATTTGGACCAGACTCGGCTTAGTTGTTGTGTTAAAACAGATATACCTTTATATTTATTTGTATAATATATTCAACATCTGACAGCCATTACTATAAAACAAATTTAATGAAATACAATGACACGTGTGATGTGACTATTTCACATACAGTTTTTATTCAACATCTGGCGAACAGTACAACACTGCAGAGTAAATTAAATACAATATCCACTGTGTTATTTCTCAACTACCAACTCTAGGTCTTCCCTAGCTTTCTGGCATCTAGCCAGTAATCTTTCAACAATGTTACTGCCTCGTTTTTCCCTCCTATGTTATACTCTGACGGCACCACCACCATGTCTTCCTCTGACAAAGCTGAACTCTTCATTCAAACAACAAAATGTATCTTGGATTATACCGGTGCTATTCCTCCCTCTCCACCCCCCTCTCCCTAACTTATACCTAATATAATAATAATTAATAATAAATCATAATCTCTTCTAAGGATTTTCTTTCTGACCTCTCTGGGCTTAATGCTAAGAAGGAATACGAACCCGATGGTGTTCGTCCTGTTGTACTCAGAAACCGTTCTTCCATGCCGACTCCCTGCCTGGGCAAACTATTTTGTCTCTGTCTCTCTTCTAAAATATTTCCTTCTTGCTTGAAGTTTGGTCTCATTCAACTTGTCCCAAAGAAGGGTGACCACTCTCAACCCTCCAACTATCATTTAACTGCTCTCATTTCGTGCATCTCTAAATGTTTTTTGAAACTATTCATAATTCAAAATGTCTTAAGCATCTATCTTCCCATAATCTTCTTTCAGATTGCAAGTATGGCTTCCTTATAAGAGCTGCTCTACTGGTGATCTCCTTACTTATCTAACTAACTCCTGGTCATCCTCACTTCAGGCCTTCGATACTCTCCTTCGGTTTCTATCCCTCTATCTGTGACTTTGTCTCGAATTTCCTTTCCGACCATTCCATAGCTGCAGTTGTGGATGGCCATCACTCACTGCCTCTACCTATGAATATCACTGTTCCTCAAGGTACTGTCATGTCTCCAGTTCTCTTTCGAAAATCCATAAATAGTCTCCTCAATTGTACCTGCAGTTCCATGCCATACACTATTCAGCTAGCTTTTCACAACAACCCAGCATGCAATCACACCATAAATCACCTGACGTGGCTATAACATATTTTTCTTCTGATCTAGTAATAAAGTAGACGTGCCGTTTTGCCCAAAATCAAAACAGCATACCCAACTATGCGATGGGTTACCATCATCACAAATATTACAACCATCATCACTATAACTATCATTATGGCTACAACTGTCACCATCATCACTAATACTATCATCATCACCATTACTATCATCATCACTACTACTATCATCAGCACTACTACTATTACAATCATCACTACTATTTTCACCATAATCATTAGTACTGTCACCATCGTCACTACCATCAGCACAACTTTCATCATCATTATAGCTATCACCATAATCATTATTATTATCACCATCATCTTACAATCATCATTACTTGTCACCATCATCACTACTATTAGGACCATCATAACTAGTACTAGTACTGTCACCATCATATCTACTACTGTCATCATCATCACTACTGTCATCATCAATACAACTACAACCATCATCACTACTATTATCAACATCATCACTACTATCACCATCAATCCCACTGTTACTTCCATCACTTCTAATATCAACTAAACTAACATAAGAAGAACATAAGAAAATGGGAGTCTGCAGAAAGCCGATTGGCCTAAGCAAGGCAGATCCCTGTCCCACACACCCCCAATTCATTACAAAGCCCAATTATAGGCTTCACACTCTAATACCCTGAGGATCATCTTACCAAAACGGTTAGAGATTAACGCAGGATTATGGAGGTCTGCAGAGCGCTGATTGGCCCAACCCGGCTGATCCCCCTTCACACCCAACCCTTCTCGTCCATATGCTTATCCAATTTTATCTTAAAGCTCCCTACAGTTTTAGATCCCACTATAGCACTTGGTAGTCCATTCCACCCGTCTACAACTCTGTTACCAAACCAATACCTGCCTATATCTTTTCTGAAACGAAATTTATCTAATTTGAAACCATTGGTACGAGTTCTTTCGCTATCACTGAGCTTTAGTACATTTGCCATGTCCCCTTTGTTAATCCCACTAACCCACTTGAACACCTCTATCATATCCCCTCTAACTCTGCGTCTCTCTAACGAATGTAAACCTAATTTCTTCAACCTTTCTTCATACGAAAGATTTCTAATATTATGGATCATTTTTGTCATTCTACGCTGTACTCTCTCCAATGAATCTATGTCCATTCTGTAATAAGGACACCAAAATTGGACAGCATAATCCATATGGGGTCTCACTAATGACAAGTAAAGTTTTAAGATAACATCAGCAGTTCTGTTACTCACACTCCTAGAGATGAACCCGAGAATCCTGTTTGCCTTATTACGAACGCTTATACACTGTTTTCTAGGCTTCAAATCATTGCTAACAAACACACCTAGATCTTTCTCGCAGTCTGAATTTTCTAATTCTAAATTAGCTAGTTTATATTTAACATTTGTTTGCATCTTCTCTATCTTTAATACCTTGCATTTGTCAATGTTAAACTTCATCTGCCAATTTACTGACCATTCATGTAAGGTATCTAGATCCCTTTGGAGGCACTCTATATCGCTATCTGAATCAATTGATCTCCCTATTTTAGTATCGTCTGCGAATTTACTTATCCTACTAGTTATACCTAAATCTAGGTCATTTATGTATATAAGAAACAACAGGGGACCTAAAACCGATCCCTGGGGGACACCACTTTTGACTGCTCCCCATTCTGACTTGGTACCATTTATGCTGACTCTCTGCTTCCTACCAATTAGCCATGACCTAATCCATCCTAACAACGCCCCACCTATTCCATGTGCCTCAACCTTTCTCATCAATCTCTCATGAGGGACTCTGTCGAAAGCTTTACTGAAATCTAAATATATAATATCATATGACTTGTCATTATCTACTGCTTCATATACCTCTGAGAAAAAACTAAGCAAATTAGTAAGGCAAGACCGTCCCTGAGTGAATCCATGCTGAGAAGAATTGATTAAGTTAAATGTTTCTAAGTGGTTTCTCATTTTCCTAGCAATAATTGACTCTAGTAGTTTTCCTATGATTGAAGTGAGACTAATGGGACGGTAATTGGATGCTATTGATTTATCACCTTTTTTGAAGATCGGAACTACATTTGCAAGCTTCCAAGCTTCTGGAACTATACCTGTTTCTAATGACTTGTTAAATAGAAATGTTAATGGATAACTTAACTCATCTCTGCATTCTTTTAATACTCTAGCATATACCTCATCAGGACCAGGCGATTTATGAGGTTTCAGTCTGTCAATTTCCTTAACCACATCATTTCTACTTATAGTAACCGTACTTAACCTATTTTCTATACTATCGCTGTATACCTTACGGACTTCTGGAAACTGTGCCAAATTTTCATTAGTAAAAACGGAAAGAAATTGACTATTTAATGTACTGCACATTTCTAAATCACTTTCTGTCAATTTTCCTATCGAAGTTTTAAGGGGACCAATTACATCTCTAACCTTGGATTTATATAGTTGGTAAAAAGATTTAGGATTATTTTTTGAATCATTGGCAACCTTAATTTCATAATTTCTTTTTTCTTTACTAATATCCTTTTTTACCTGTCGTGATAGATTCTGATAGTAAGCAAGTAGGTGAATTTCGCCTTTTTTAATTTTTCTATATATTCCTCTCTTTTTTCCTAGAAGATCTAATAGTCTATTATTCATCCATTTGGGTTGGTTCTGTGTTGATCTAAATTTTCTTTTGGGGATATATTTATTTTGCGCATTGAATACTGACTTGATAAAATTATCGTATGTATATACCAAGTTTGACGTCTCCTCCTGACTTAAGATGACAGGTGCCTGAGAAAGGATACACTCATTTGGACACCTGGATCGACTTAATTTTTTTACCATAGGGTCCGCTAACAGGGCTTCTCTTAACCCACCATACTTGGCTTTTCTGAAGTCAGGTATTAATGTTGTATTCTCTCTGATATTACCTTTCCATTGTATATTAAAATACACAGAATTGTGATCACTATTTCCTAGGTGGTCCCCGATTTCTACACTATTTATCATATGTTCATTGTTACTGAAAACTAAATCGAGAATATTATCACCTCTAGTCGGCGTATCTATGAATTGAGATAAAAAACTATCTTGTACTACCTCAATAAACTCCTTTGAATCAGAGTCGCCTATTTGTTGCTGCCAATCTATATTAGGGAAATTAAAATCCCCCATAATGCACACGTTGCTAAGCCTTGATGCTATTTTAATTTCCTCCCATAATGATGTTCCGTCATTTCTACTCATATTTGGCGGTCTATACATAACTCCAATAACTAAAGTCTCACTACCTTCGTTAACTTCTACCCAAACACTTTCATTTTCATTATTTACTCTAATACCTGATTTAGTACAGCTTTTTAATGAACTCCTGACAAACATTGCTATACCGCCACCCCTCTTACTTGTTCGGTCATATTTAAACAAACTATATCCTGGTATATCAAACTCTGCTAAAAAATGCCTGGTTTCTGTATTAATCCATGTTTCAGTTAGCGCTATTATGTCTATATTTTCTTTGCTAACCAGTGCTCTAAGTTCGTTCATTTTGTTACATAAACTCCTGCAATTTGTATAATAAACACTCAAACTATTACTTGTATTTGCAACTATTTTTCTATTGTTTTTAACTAATTTATTTTTACCTGTTGAACTACTGGACCTAGACGGAAAATCTACGCTATCAGAATGTTCGTTATTACTATCAATTTGATGTGGCTGGGATTCTATTTTACTTACACACCTATGGTTTATTAACCAAACCCCGCAACAAACTTGTCGAGTGAGCTGGCTAAGGTCGAAACTCCTAGTCGAGAGAGATGTACTCCATCCTGGGCATACAGTTCATCCTTACCGTAGAAGAGGGTCCAGTTATCCAGGAATGGAATAGTATTTGCCTTGCAATACTTCTCCAGCCGGCTATTTACACCAATAGCCCTGGAGGACCATTCCTTTCTTACCCCTCTTCTTGGTAGGATACTGTGTACCACAGGAACTCCACCCTTCTCCTTGATCCTCTCCAACATTTCCTGGTACGTGGTGAGCAACTCCTCAGTCCTGCATTTCCAAATGTCGTTGCTCCCTGCGTTGAGGAAGATGATGGGGTCCTCTCCACTCGCTTCCATGACACCATCTAGCTTTTCTGCCACCTTCTCGACTCCGGCACCAGGCAGACAGACAACTTTACCAACATGTGTGTTAGTAGCCCTACCAAGGTATTTAATCATTGAATCCCCTACAATTAAAATAGACTTAGCTGTTTTCCGTTGTCGGCGTGTAGCAGGAGTTGTAGCAGCAACAGCAGCAGACTTCCCCCCCTCCCCTCTCACTGCCTCGATGATCGCCACTTCCTCGCCATCACTCACATCTGCCAAGGTGCTGAAGTTGTTGTGGGTCTTGAGTGGCTGCCTTTTCAGCTTAACTTAACTTTCACCCATAACTTAACCTAGCAAATACGGAGCGAGATGTTTTCGGCCCCAGAACACCATCATCATAGCCCGGGAGGAAGGGGGTGGGGGGGGGGGGGGGGGGGGGGGGGGGGGAGAGGGGGGGAAACCATATTTTGGATCTAAAATCATAACTATTGCACACATTCAAAAAATCTTTTTTGAATGATGTTCGCATTCACCCAACAAATGTTGGTGTGAAATTTGGTGAAAATCCATCCAACGGTCTAGGAGGAGTATCAGGACAGACGGACGACAACAACGACAACGACGACAATGACAGACATTTTTGTCCGGTGGTAACCACTATACGGGGGGCGATACCAAACTCTGCTTACGCAGAGTTGATAAATAATCAGACGAGAAAGAACAAAAACTAGAAAAATCGGTAAAAAAAAATCAATTAGTAGTTTCCCGACAGCAGAACTCATAAGGCGAGACAGAACAAAAGGCAATTGGCAAAAACGTACAAAACCATTACACTTTTAATTTCGTACTAAAGGTTCTACACACACCCATATAACAGTACAAAAGACAACCTACGGGCAAAAAAAACAAACATAACTTTTAATTTCGTACTAAAGGATCAACACACACCCATATAGCAGTACAAAAGACAACCTACGAAACTAAAAAAACAACATAACTTTTAATTTTGCACGACAGACTTTTTTCCGGTGGTACCCACTATACGGGGAGGCGATACCAAACTCTGCTTACGCAGAGTTGATAATTTCTGATTGGGGCAGAGACAATCTTGTTACTTCCAATGCCTGCAAGACCCAATTTCTCCTACATACCTGACGCAATCTTCTACAAGACTATCCATTACTCCTAACAATACACAAATCATTCCTTAATCTTCTCTCAATATTCTTGGTGCATCTTCTTCATGTAACCTTTCTAAGAAAGATCATATATTACCACTCTTGCTAAAACAGCTTCCCAGAAGTTAGGTGTGCTCAGCCGTATCTGTGGGTTCTTCAACCCTGCACAATTTCTTGCTCTGTATAGGGGCACAATGTGCCCAACAATCCAGTATTGTTTGCTTGTGTGGGGAGGTTCCGCCCATATGGCACTTTTCGAAATATTAGAGCCATAAGCATTTTGCCTAATCAACGCACTTGTTCTTACTAGCTCCAATGTCTTGTTACACGCCGCAATGTTGCATCTCTTTCACTCTTCTATCGCTATTACAACAATCGGTGTTTTTCAGAGCTCTCTCATTGCATACCTCCTCCCTTGCGGCGAGTGGGAGGCACCCACCTTACAACATAGTCCCACTCCTATTATATCCAGCTCTCAAACCCAAGAAGTAGCAAATTTTCTCAGTCTTTCTTTTACTCAACTAGTGAACTCTGAAAATTTCTTCTTCAATAAAAATTTCCTTCATCCTATGACTTATTCTTGTCATCCATGCTGGTTCAAATGACGTCATGCGCACCAGATCCGAAGAGTTGATGGAGAAATATCGCAAGATGATCCAGCACTACAAAAACAACTCAAGGAATATCATCATCTCAGGCATTCTCCCCAAGATCGACGCACCTGACAAATTCTACGACAAGGCCTTCAGCACAAATAGCCGACTAAAATATTTGTGTCTGAGGGAAGAAGTTGAATTCATCAACCTCTAGGACAACTTCTACAACCAGCCTACTCTGTTCCGCAATGATGGCACTCATCTAAACCCTGTTGGTTCAGCACGCATGGGTCGTCTCCTACACGAAGCAGTCCGCAGCCATGGATCAAAAAATGCCATCCGAGAAGAAGCAGCAGTGACATAAATCATCCAACGCCAAGCAAAAAACAGAGGCAACAGAGGACCACCAGCGATAAGGACCGAAGACAGCGAGGACCGAGGACAGCCATGAACATAAATGTAGATCCAACAAGAACCAAAAATATTATTAAAGAGCGTTCCGTGAGTTCTAAAATAACAAATTTAAAGGTTTTCTATGCAAACGCTCGTAGCATACGCAATAAATTTTCAGATTTAGAGGAGCTAGTGTTTACAGAAAATTATGATATGATTGGCATAACAGAATCTTGGCTCAATACAGAAGATAGAGACTTTTTAGCAGAGTATTCACTTCCCGGTTATGTAATGTTTGAGAAAAGCCGAATAAATCGAAATGGAGGTGGCGTTTTACTTTATATCAAAGAAAGTCTTAACCCTACCCTCTTGTCAAAACCTCAAATTGTGAACGTCGACACATCTTTTGTGCTAATAAAGAATAATAAAGGTACAAAAATAATACTTGCGTTAATATACAGACCTCCAGCTCAATCAGTGCAAACTGACCGAGAAATTTACGAACAAATTGCAGATGTAAGTAACTCACAAGATACCGTTATTTTTGGCGACTTTAATTTACCTGTGACCAAGTGGGGTGATACTCTTACTTCACACTCCAGACATGACTTGTATACGAACTTGCAAGAGAGTTCGCTTTATCAATTTGTTCGAACGCCGACCCGTGGTAATAACGTTCTTGACATTGTACTTGCAACAAAAGAAGAATTGATAGAGAATTTGAATGTTGGTGATGAATTCAGTAACAGCGACCATCGTACGATAACTTTCACTTTAAAGTTTACTAGTAACGAACCAAATAATAGCATCGAAAAAGTCCCTAATTTCAAGAAAGCAAACTTTCATAAACTTAGAGCTATGTTTAAAGAAACTGACTGGAGCTTTTTAATGAACAATAACGACATAAATACATCTTGGAAGTTATTCGAAACCACTTACCTAAAAGCAGTGCAAGACTGCATACCATTGAAAATACGGCGTCCAGGCCATAATAATAAGCCCAAATGGTGGAATAAAGATATTTCAAACTGCCTGCTTGCTAAAAAATTTGCTAATGATAGATTAAAATCCTCACAAAATGACGAAGAACGGGTGAAATTTGTAGAGCTACGACGCAAAGCCAAAAAGTTAATTAAGCAAAGTAAAAAGACCTTAGAGTTACATATTGCGAATCAAAGTAAAACAAACCCGAAAGAATTCTATAGTTATATCAGAAAGAAAAAAGTAGTTACTTCAACTGTTGGACCGTTAGTCGATGAAAATGGAGAATACACAAAAGACGAAGTACAAATGAGTAATGCCCTTAATACCTTCTTTGCATCAGTTTTTACAACAGAAGACCTCAGTGATATCCCTACACCATCGCCGATTCAGATTGATAATTCAGATGTTCTAAGCAATATCACCGTTACAGAGAGAGAAGTATTGAATTGTTTAGATAAACTCAAGGGAAGTAAAACGCCTGGACCTGATACAATCTCGCCTAGAGTTCTAAAGGAAGCTAAGGATGAGCTCTCCAAACCACTGACATTACTATTCAATAAATCCTTGCAGTCTGGAACTATGCCTGATCAGTGGAAGCTAGCCAACGTAACACCGATATTCAAAAAAGGCAGCAAATCCCTACCCAGTTACTATCGTCCAATTAGCTTAACCTCAGTTGTATGTAAAATGCTAGAAACGGTCATACGAGACAGACTCGTAAATCACTTAGAGGAAAATAACATACTTAAAGATACTCAACACGGCTTTCGTAAAAAACGTTCCTGTTTAACAAACCTCTTAGACTTCTTCCACGATATCCTCAACCTCTACGATGAGAGTAAAGCTGTAGATATTGTATACCTTGATTTTCAGAAGGCCTTTGACAAAGTTCCCCACAAACGTTTACTGCTAAAACTAAAAGCGCATGGAATACAAGATGGTGTGTTGAAATGGATAGAAAATTGGCTCAGCAACAGAAAGCAAAGAGTAGTCATAAACGGTAAGGCATCTAAATGGACCAATGTAAGTAGCGGGGTAACCCAGGGATCGGTACTAGGACCAATTCTCTTTCTAATTTACATCAACGACATAGATGAGGGTCTCACCTGTACAATCTCAAAATTTGCTGACCATACAAAAATTGCAAATAGCGTACTCTCAAAAGAACAAGTTGACGATATGCAACACAATCTAGATAAATTGTCATGTTGGGCCCAAATTTGGCAAATGAGTTTCAATGCGGATAAATGTAAAGTACTACATATCGGATACCTAAATGAGAAAGCAAACTATTCGATGAATGGCACTCAGCTTAAGAATGTAAACAGAGAAACCGATCTGGGAGTAACAATATCGAGTAACCTAAAACCGAGTCAACAATGTTCAGAAGTTGTTAAGAAGGCAAACAAAATAATTGGCTTTATAGGCAGGTCATTTGAGCATAAATCCAAAGAAGTTATCCTAACCCTTTTACAATTCCTTAGTCCGCCCTCTTCTGGAATACTGCGTTCAATCCTGGTGCCCTTATTACCAAAAAGATATAAACAAGCTAGAACGAGTTCAACGTAGAGTTACCAAAATGATACCAAGCCTAAAGAACAAACCATACGAAGAGCGTCTTAGAGTATTAAATCTATTTCCTTTAACCCAGCGCAGATTAAGAGGGGACTTAATTCAAGTGTTCAAAATCATCAAAGGCATCGACAATATGAACTGTAGTAAGTACTTCACTATCGACCAATCTAATTACACGCGGGGAAACGGTTGCAAAATTATTTGTAAATCTTTTAACTCGCACGAATCTAAGAATTTCTTCTTCAATCGAGTTGTCAACTTGTGGAATGGGCTTCCCCGAAACGTTATAGACTGCATCACCGTTGATTCATTTAAACTTCCCCTAGACAAATATCTCGCATCAAACCCGCGACTGACTGGGTTTGTAAATGAATAACTTTATTTTATACCCCCCTCAGTTACTAACCCATCTGTCCTCTACTAATTTCCTAATCCTGCCACGGACATTAGTTCCAGGGCAGTAATTCCCTTTCCAATGTTCCCTTACCCACTCTAAACCACTGTTTGGACACTTGATCCTCAGTGATTTGGAGGACAAGCAACCTAGAAGGGTCACTAGATCTGTTGTTGCTTGATTTCCTGTGTACTCCTTTGTACTCCTTTGTACTTAGACACCTTTCAATTGCGTATGTTCCGGCAATTTGACCCCAACGTCCCTTGAATTTGGCTCTCTGTCACTCTTTTAGCTTTGGGGGAGTCACTCGTTACAGGCAGCCTCCCTTTTGTCTCCTTGATACACATAGAATAAAACTGTGACATTACTAAACTGTGATACTACTCAATTGTGATAGTATATATTACTGAACTGCCATTAATCAACTGTAATATTAATCAACTATATGATATTACTCAGGTATGATATTACTCAGGTATGATATTACTCAGGTATGATATTACTCAGGTATGATATTACTCAGGTATGATATTACTCAACTATAATATTGTTTAAATACTCAACTGTCATACTATTGACTTGTTATTACTTAACTGTTATATTATTCAACTGTCATATTACTCAACTATGATATTATTGTAACTGTGATATTACCGAACTGTTATAATACTGAAGTGTGATATGGCAGCTGTGATACGATTTGGATGGGACTCGTTAGCCTTGGTTGGCAACCCATCTAGGGGAGACAACCTTATACAAATCCGGGTGGATGGGGCTTGTCAGCCTTGGTCGGCAACCTGTCTAGGGGAGTAAACCTGATACAAATCCGTACTGTTTATCTAAGTGTTAGGCAGGTTAGTGGATGGACTAGGCGAACACCACTGTAGAAAAATAGTGCTAACAAGATACATAGAGGGCCTCGGAGTCGGACGGATCCTACATTGAGTGCTCAATCCTGTAAGTCCTTTAGTAAACTGGCTCGGGTTGTCCCTCTTACAGGTAATAGGTCCGCTTGGGGGCCTTCTGTGTATGGCCACGCTCATTAAGGGGAGTAAGGCGTCTGGTAATAGATAGATAGATAAACTACTTCTCTATTGACCACCACTGAACCATTCACTTTTAAGTCTGGAGTCGCAACGTGTGTGTGTGTGTGTGTGTGTGTGTGTGTGTGTGTGTGTGTGTGTGTGTGTGTGTGTGTGTGTGTGTCTGTGTGTCTGTCTGTCTGTCTGTCTGGCTGGCTGGCTGGCTGGCTGGCTGGCTGGCTGGCTGGCTGGCTGTCTGGCTGGCTGGCTGGCTGTCTGTCTGTCTGTCTGTCTGTGGCTATTAACAGAGTACACACAGATCCTAGCAATTCAATCACATGGACCCAGATTTCAAAGCCACAGTCAACGCTACTTTCGGTACTGAATTTAACGCAGTCATTGGCAATTACAGTTGAAGGGGATGCGTTTATCGCTCTCTTTCTCACACACACACACACTATTGTTACCACAGTATAAATGATTGGCAAAATAATCTGTGTTATTCAAATACCTCTGGCGGGTTTATTATGTATTTTCCAATACAATGTAATATGAGGGCGAGACATCTGGCTTAGTGGACAATCTGGTGTGTGTGATTGTGTGAGAGAGAGAGAGAGAGATAGAGAGAGAGTGAGTGCGTGCGTGCGTGAATGAGTCGGGACACAGGGGGAGGGAGTATATGGTGCATGAAGCCGCGCATATAACTCTAATATTATGGCCACTTCACAATTTTATAACGCACTAAATGCGAGTTAACCTGTTCACTATCAATGGTGTATTATTTTTTCTTTCAGCTAGAATTACACGATTTTATGCAGTTAATGAATGACGTGAGTTAGTTAAATGGGTGAATGGAGATACTGTGAAGCCTTTTGATTGCTACATGTCGTTCCTGAGCTGAATAAAACCGTCAAATAATAGCCCGAATATAATGACAGGACGACTTCGGTAGTGAAGGGGTTAAGGCCAGACTTTCTCAGAGTTTTCCAAGTATGTATACTCGGGCATTTTTACATGCCACCTAAAGTATCATATGCTTACTATACATCACAAAGTGTTCTGGAAACCTGACCCTCTCATAATCCGAGGTGGACTAGAGGACTACCTGACATTTTTATCATTTGGGAAACGTTTATCAGAAAAGGGGTATTTTACAGCCTATTTTCTCCAGCCCTCCATGAGTTACAAGCGACTGGGGAGGGGGGGGGGGGGGGCACAAAATCTAGATTCATCATAATGTACAAACTCTATATGTCGGTATCATTACCTCTGAGTCCCGAAATATTGGTAGGAAAGGTTTACGATCAAAGTTTACCTAAAAAGTACAATGTTCTAGTCAACCTAACCTGACAGAGAGATCCCTCCCCCATTACTATCCCTGCATAGGGTCAATGCAATCCAAACGAATGATTGGCTGCCCCCCAGCTAATCATTCGTTTAGGCGTGTCTGTGTGTGTGTGTGTGTGTGTGTGTCGGGTGTGTGTGTGTGTAATCGGTAATTATAATTGCTGCCTTTCTTACTGATGTTTTGAGTTTAACAGACAACATCTTCACAACTATTAGGTATGTACCTGTATGTGCGTCCATGTGTTTATGTGGAAGTACTGGCTCCTCTCACACAGTTCTTGTATTGCTGAAAAGGTGGATATAAATCCTTTTCAACTCATCTACCTTCCTCTTCTTGACGAGTCTTTATAATATCCTTTCTCTTGCTGCAATGGTACAACTCTCTTTCGCAATGTTCTTCTAAGCATTTTCTGAGCATACCTCCCACCTCGTAGGTGCCACGTGCTAAACAATACACAATCACTATCTATTCTTTCCAACACCCTAACCCAAAAGTAAACCGTTTTACCAAAGCATTATGTTACACATCGTTTTACAACAATTACACAACAATTTTGATCTTATGCTCTACTGTCAAAACCATTTCAGTTAACGACTTGTACTTCCTTAATCTAAAATAGCAGCATGTTATCACCAAATACTGACAATAAAAATGGTGTTGATTATATACAAAGATAAATAATATTTATTTATAATCAGTACACTTTATTTGGAACACCCTGTATTTCATGTCTTATTTGCGAATTTAACTTAGTCTTTATTAAACATATCACGTGTGGCTTACTTATATTAATATTTGTTATATATATTTTTTTATAATAACCCATCTACATTTGTGAACGTTACAATTCATGTAAAATATAATTTATTGTTATCCTAGTTACCTCTCCTCTGCCCCCGTTGACTCCTGAGACAGTTGGTAGTCTTTTGTATGTAACATTTCCGTATCTGTAGACTTACGACCGGGAAGACACAATGTTTTCTTCCTCAGTTTGTTCATAATTTTTTTAATTTAGTTCTTCAAGCTTCGCTGCTGGTAATTTTCTATCCTCTTTAAAATGATTTCTTCTCACCTTGGTAGACTTAAAAACTTTCACGTTATTTAACTTTGGATAATTTTTAAGTATGGTTTCCGCCATCTAACTATTCATAAGCGTAACCTGTATTTGGTCCATTTATGTTAGCTCCTGAATCCCTTTCACCCTACATTTTCTTTATTTTTCTTTGCAGCCAAATATTATCATTGATTTGTTTCTGTCCACCATGTCACAAAGCAATTTCTCATTTCTTCGAATAACCCTTTTCACCTCCACATCTAGTTTATTTTCCTTCGTTGCCAACGCTAATTTGTTCTGAACTTGCTTTTCTTTGATGACAATCTCTGCGAAGCTTTGCTTTATTGCCTCCTGACAAAACTCCATTGTGTTATTTGTGTTCTGTGTCTTGCATTAACTCACTGTTTCTCTCTTGAATCTTGCCATGAGCTGTCTTTATCTTTACTGCTTCCTTTCTTACTTCCTTTATCACCTCTCCTTACTGTTCACCTCCTCCATTAACTTTTCCTGTTTTTCCTGCCTAGCTTCTAGTGAATTTAGCAGAACCCTTATATCCCTACACTCATCATCTCTTTCCTTCTCTATTACTTCCAGGCTGCTGTATTGTCCACATCAATGAAAGTTCAGCTTCCAGTACCGAATTATTGTGCTTCACATTGTTAGGATCGAGCTCCAAGTTTGACAAGGTCTATTTCAAAATCACTGACTCTTCTTTAGCTTTATTCCACTCCTTATCCAATTTAACAATTCGAGCCCTAACTGTTTTTTTAAACAAATCGATTTATCACCCTCAGAATGCCCGATGCCGGGTGGATGGGACTAGTTAGCCTTGGTCGGCAA
This sequence comes from Paralithodes platypus, assembly GCA_032716605.1. Lineage (NCBI taxonomy): Eukaryota > Metazoa > Arthropoda > Malacostraca > Decapoda > Lithodidae > Paralithodes > Paralithodes platypus. The sequence continues at coordinate 18,413,641 of CM064523.1, read as the reverse complement.
CCCAATTTAGGGGAGACAACCTTATAAAAATCCGGGTGGATGGGGCTTGTCAGCCTTGGTCGGCAAGCTGTCTAGGGGAGTAAACCTGATACAAATCCGTACTGCTTATCTAAGTGTAAGGCAGGTTAGTGGATGGACTAACCGAACACCACTGTAGAAAAATAATGCTAACAAGATACACAGAGGGCCTCGGAGTCTGACGGATCCTAAATTGAGTGGTCAATCCTGCAAGTCCTTCAGTAAACTGGCTTGGGTTGTCCCTCTTACTGGGAATAGGTCCGCTTGGGGGCCTTCTGTGTATGGCCACCCTCATTAAGGGGAGTAAGGCGTCCGGCAATAGATAGATAAATAGATAGAATGTCCGAATGAACCCGGAGGCCGGGACCGTAATATTTTTTACCTCGACGTTTATTTTACTACACCGATCACCCTACTAATATGCATTCAATAACCTTTGTGCTGCGCAAACTGTATAACTAGTAACATACCTTATTGATGTAGGCATTATGAATTATCACTTTTTGTATATCTCCATTCCAAGAAAATACAATTACTTGCAGAGGTCTAGGCCGACGGCCCTCTCCCACTGCTGTCTGTGTATGTGTGTGCGTGTGTGTGTGTTGGGGGGGGGGGGGTCAAAGAAAAACTTACCACATCTAATTAGTCTTGGATGGATGACTCACTTATAACAGCCAAGGACGTTTGCCTGAAGATAATTAGGGATAAATTGGCGGAAAGAAATATGATGGATGGAAGTGCTAAAACGATTTATGCAAAACATATTCAGAGCTTCATAGACATTGCGGTTTCCTCCGGGGAGATATAATATGTTTATGAAAGAATAGGAATATAGCTTAATATAGCTTTGTCCAGTACAATATATAACATATTTTTAAACTACATTCTTGAAGAACTAAGTACAACTATTATTATTATTATTATTATTATTATTATTATTATTATTATTATTATTATTGGTACTTTTCGGAGACACTTTCTCCATCAACTACAAATATTTAATCAAGCCTCATAACATGACATAGTATGAAACATGTGAAAAGGATTCTGCAATCATTGTAATTCACTATGGTATCCTTTGTTTGGTTATATACGTATATCTGTTATTTTAGACCTGCCCGTTTATAGAGAAAGTATCTCCAAAATGTAGCAATAAGAAACATTAAAAAGATAAATAAATAGACAAATAGACACGCAAAGATACGTCCCTTCATTATTCGCAACAGCATTTCAAGGATCAATCACTGGGAGGTTTGGTGGAGTGGTCTTGCCACTGGACTGGTAATCCAATGAACCCGGTATCGAATACCAATATGTCAATGAGAAAATATTATTGGGATGGACTCTTTGCTGTAGCCTACATAGTGTCAGTGCATTGCCACAAAGCCCACCGAAACGCCAAATAAATACCCTCATTGTTCCCCGATTGAATAACACTATATGAATCATTATTCCCACATTCAAATTATGCTGCAGGGGGGCAATGCCTAGTGAGTTCATTGCTCAATAAGTGGCGTTCGGAGAGTGAGGGTCCGAGTCTAGAATATACGACAGTGAAGCATTGGAAAGAGGCAGCTTCGAGCCGTGAGTGGGCAACTAAGCCTCATGCATCCTGCGAAGGCAAGATGGCAGGGGCTGGTTGCAGCTAAATATGCTTCACATATCTCACCCCCTAGACTGGAACGAGACCCCACGAACGTAACCGTTCAATGTATAACGGTTGAATGTACAGGCTCTTATCTTATGCCCGAGAGGGTAATGTAGTTGGAATATTGAAAAAAAAAAAAAAAAAAACACACACACACACCTATATATATATATATATATATATATATATATATATATAGCTGACAGGGCTAAGATTGGAACCGTACAGGCAGGAGGTCCAGTCACCTACACCACCACGAGAGTAAAAGAAGGAATTTGATACTTTTATCTGTATTCCTTCCTAACTCGACTCTGATGGGGGACAGACTGTCAGCTATATTTGTCATCCAATAAACAACTTGTCATGCTTAGGGCAGCCGGATTTCGATTAAAAGACAGTCTGTCCCCCCATCAGAGTCGAGTTGGGAAGGAATACAGATAGAAGTATCAAATTCCTTCTTTTACTCTCGTGGTGGTGTAGGTGACTGGACCTCCTGCCTGTACGGTTCCAATCTTAGCCCTGTCAGCTATATTTGTCATCCAATAAACATATATATATAAAATGAGTGCGTGTTTTTTTGTATTTGTGTATGGAGGAGACAAAAGGCAATGCTGCCTGTATAAAGTGTCCCCCCTAACGTTAAAAGGTGATAGCGAGCCAAATTCAAAGTACGTTAGAATAAAAATGTTCGGACACTGAGTTTGAAGTCACAGGATGAGGGAAAGATAGCGAGGGAAAGCATTCCAGATTTTAGCTGTTGAGTGAAGGAGAGACTGGGAAAATAGGTTCACTCTTGAGCTAAAGAGTTGGACAGAATAAGGTGTTGAAGGGTGAATGCCACCCATTCTTCGTAAAGGAGGAAGTATACACTGAAATGGGTCTGAAGAACACTGATTTTTTGGTGAAACCGGTAGAAGAGTGAGGGAGATACAACATTGCGGCATGAATTGAGAGATTGTAGGGAATTAGTAAGAGGAGGTGAGTTCTTGAGGACATTTTTTTTTTTACTATACCATTTTGAGAAGTTTGGCATGGATGAAACCTCTCAACACATGCAAACAGTACTCGATACATGGGCGCACTGCATGTACCCCTCCCTGTACAGAGCATACAAAGCAAAAAGCAGTGCAGAGGTAAAGACTCCACAGAGGCGGTTGAGCACACCTCATTTCGGGAAAACTGTTTTAGTAGGAGTGGTGATATGATCTTTCCAAGAAAGATCAGAAGAAGAGCAAGAGATACTCGTGTGGAAGATTGTGACAGGTAGATAGATGGAAACATTTGTTTTTGAAATAATTGAAAGTAACAAAATGTTCTGTGCCACAATCGGGAGTAGTTGATAGATCAGAACATAGTCGTGCTATGGCCTCATCACGTGAGGTTTGGAGTGATTGCATGGTGGGACGTTGTGTGTAGTTGAATAGCGTAAGGTAGAGTCAGCAAAATATGTGTGGATAGGACTAGAGGTGCAGTTGAGAAGATCATTAATGAGTATTTGGAATATAACTGGAGATAGGAGCGAGCCCTGAGGAACACTGGAGTAGATAGGTTGAAAAAGTGAGCGATGGCCGTCCACCCAAAGGGGGGGAAGTTTGGAAATAATTGATTTGTCCCAGATTCTAGCTAAGGCTTTTTTTAATATGTCTAGCGCAATCAAATTCTTACTGAAGTCACAAATGAAGGATGACAAAAAGATAGTATGATAGGAAAATAGTTCACAATTAGACCATCTCTTAACCCCTTCATCACCATGACGCCTTTTTACCTTTGATACTTGTTAAAATTGGACGAGTTTAATGCAGTTTAAGAAGGACCTAAGTTATTAAGTGGGTTTATTGAAATCGTATTTACCCATTTTAGTTGTAGAGGAGGATTATATAGTAAAGGAAATCATCTAATGGTAACCTTAATATGATGAATAATACGTCATGGTTGTGAAGGGATTAAGGAAATTGTGTTGGCAGTCTCTACACAGTCTAACTGGATTAGATGGTAGGTGTTTAACCCCTTCAGCTTTAACTTCAAACCATTTATGTATCATATTTGGGATAAATATTATGTTGTATATCTCCTTGAAAAAGAGATAATAATAATGATAGTGAGTGCATGAGGGATCTTAGACATCGAGATAATTTATCTACATTCTATTTGTGAAAAAGTGTGTAAACGTCCGATATAATGAAAGTGAACAATAATAACTAAATCGCGTGAAAATTGGAACAAATTGAGACACTGACATAACAACACATCACATCGGCCTTTGTCAGTTCTTTGTTACCACATAAGCTCTCCTGGCAGGCCTTTATTGTGTGTGTGTGTGTGTGTGTGTGTGTGTGTGTGTGTGTGTGTGTGTGTGTGTGTGTGTGTGTGTGTGTGTGTGTGTGTGTGTGTGTGTGTGTGTGTGTGTGTGTGTGTGTGTGTGTGTGTGTGTGTGTGTGTGTGTGTGTGTGTGTGTGTGTGTGCGCGCGTGTGTGTACTGCCAGAGTCACAATGCGGTGTCCGTAAAAATCGAGGAACTATTGACATGATTTTTACTATACGTCAATTGCAAGAAAAATTCAGGGAACAAAATAAAGAAATTTGTATAGCCTTCATTGATCTGTCAAAAGCCTTTGATACCGTAAATCGAGAAACATTGTGGAATATTCTCCATATCTGTGGCTGTCCACCAAAATTTGTGGCACTTGTAAGGCATGATGGCATGACGGCGAGAGTCACTGCAGGAGGCCATGCATCAGAACCATTTGCTGTTAATGCCGGAGTCAGACAAGGGTGTGTACTGGCACCAGTCCTTTTCAACATTTGTTTAATATGCGTTATAATACTTCTTCATAGGACTATAGCAAACAGCAGTGGAATCAACATAGACTACAGACTAGATGGCAACCTCTTCAACATTCGTAGATTTCAAGCAAGAACAAAAGTCTCTATGGAAAATATCCTGGAACTTCAGTATGCAGATGATTGTGCTCTTGTAGCTCACTTGCCAGAGGAACTAGAAGTCGCGCTTGAAGCTGCAGCAAGTGCTTACTCCAGAATGGGCCTGTCAGTTAACATCCAGAAAACACAAATAATTTCTCAGTGGTCAGCTCAGATACCACCTGTGCAGCCAGTGTTCAGATTAGCAGGAGAAGAGGTAGCACAAGTTCCTTCCTTCAAGTATCTGGGAAGCTTCCTGTCTGAAACGGACTGTATTGACGATGAGGTACAACACCGACTGAGACAAGCTGCAGCATCCTTTGGCCGCCTACAAGAGAGAGTTTTCCAAAATATTCATCTGACTCTTTGTACCAAAGTGGCTGTATATAATGCTGTGTGTTTAACCACTTTGCTCTATGGTTGTGAGACATGGACGACCTATAGACGCCATATACGACCCCTGGAGGCTTTCCACATCAGATGCCTCCGAAAGATTATGGGTATAACCTGGCAGGACCGTGTTCCTCATATAACAATACTTGAAAGAGCCAACAACACCAGTATTGAAACCCTTATCATCAAACAACAACTCAGATGGGTTGGGCATGTCATCCGTATGCCAGAGGAGAGACTACCTCATAAAATACTATATGGACAGCTGCATGAAGGCCGCAGAGCAGCTGGAGGACCAAAATTAAGATACAAAGACAGTATAAAGAAAATACGAAAAAGGTGCAATATACAACCAACTGCACTTGAAAACTTAGCATCAGATAGACCACTATGGCGCTCACACTGCCAGCAAGGAGCGAAGGAACTGGAACGTCAGAGGAAACACCACCAGCAGGAGAAGAGGGCCCGGAGACATGCACGCCGGGAACAACCAGCACCTCCTAACCCGGACTACCAGTGCCCAGACTGTGGCAGGATATGTGCATCACGGATAGGACTCTGCAGTCATCGTAGAACTCACAACAGATGAATGCAGGAAGGGAACGTCATCATCGGACTACGATGGACTACCATAAGTGAAGTAAAGTGTGTGTGTGTGTGTGTGTGATTGAAACCTTACCCAATGATGTCTCTCTGGGGACCTTGGGTGGGTGTGTAGAGAAGGGATCAGTGGAAGGGAGTGTAGGGACCATTGTGTAACTCGTCTTTGCTTTACTTTTTTTCCCTTGATTTTTGTATGTGTTTTATTATAATTCAGACAGTCTATTTTGTTTAGCTGTCCCTCGCTTTGTAGCTTTTCCTAGTCTCTCTCTCTCTCTCTCTTTCTCTCTCTCCCCCCTCGCTCTCTCTCTCTCTCTCTCTCTCTCTCTCTCTCTCTCTCTCTCTCTCTCTCTCTCTCTCTCTCTCTCTCTCTCTCTCTCTCTCTCTCTCTGGCTCTCGCTCTCTCTCTCTCTCTCTCTCTCTCTCTCTCTCACTCAAACCTAAACAATTGCTGGAGGTTAGAATTAGAAAGGTTCAGCACTAGTAGGTGTGGAAACTTTGTCACATTTAGGATGTGCTCTACCTGGAACAAATTTCCCGTACTACTCTCTCAAAGAGAGATTAGATGGTATTTTGCACACTGTAATGAGTGTAGTGCACTACAAATTCTCTCTCTTTCCGTTTCCAGTGTCTCCTCGAAATGGACCGCAATGTCTTTGAGGTAATTACTATTCATTGTAACTCCTTGTATTTCATACACACACACGCACACATACACATACACAAACACACACACACTCTTTGTCTCTCTGTGTATGTATGTATATATATATATATATTATTATATAATATATATATTTTTTTTTCAGCTATAGCCCAATAACGTCGCTTTGTTTGCGTTTGTTTGCATTATTTATCTAGGTTTTCTCTTTGGAATATATAGATAGGGAAGGAAACAAGTAGTGTATGATAAAGTTGTCTACAATTCTTCAAATAGACACCAACATAAATGTTGTCGCTCTAATAATTTTTCCGCGGCGATGAGTTGAATATTAAAAGTATAAAACAAACACTCATATTCAGCGCATCGCCACAGGAAGGTGAAGACAGCTACAGGCCCAGCCTCGGAGTCCCCAGGGGGGGGGGGGGGGGCATAAATATCCCCACACCTGCCCGACCTTCCCCTGACAACCACTCTAAATGCTTTGGACCACAGCCTGTTACTCTTACTATCAACTTTTACAATACTCGAGGACTCACCTCACCGAAACCCAGGTATCTGAGACAACTTCCAGTAGTCCCTTCTCTGTATCCTCCTACTTTTTCTATCCTAGTTTCAATGCCAAAGGTGGATGTTGTGCATACGTGCACAACAAACTCATTTCCTCTCGTGTTACCGATTTCGGCTCCTCTGAATTCTCAACTTTATGGCTCAAACTATCCTGTCATTCTCATACTAAATATTTCTGTGCTGTCTATCTTTCTCCTAACTCTACCTACCTTCCCAAATTCTTTGACTATCTAAACTCTAAAGTGGAACACATTCTATCCATCTCTCCCTTCTCTGAAATCTCCATCTTAGGAGATTTCAACGTTCACCACCGCCAATGGCTCTCCTCTCACACTACTGACCAAACAGGTGAACAAGCCTACATATTTTCTATCATAAATGACCGAGAGCAGCTGGTCCAGCAACCAACCCGTATCCCGGATCGCTTCGGAGATCGGCCCAACATTCTTGACTTATTTCTGACTTCTAACCTTTCTTCTTATAGTGTCAATCTGTTCTCTCCTTTGGGCTCCTCCGATCATAAACTTATCTCCGTCACTTGTCCTATCTCTTCAGTACGGCCACCCGACCCTCCAAGCCTGCGGCGCGTGTGGCACTTTGGCGCTGCCGACTGGGAGGCTCTCCGGCAGTACTTCTTTGATTTCCCATGGAATGACTTCTGCTTCCGTGGCTGAGGACCCTCGGAGAGTGCTGAACGCATTACCGAGGTAATCCTCTCGGGCATGGAAGCGTACATTCCTTTTTCTTTTTCTCAGTCTAATGCAAACAAATCTTGGTTTACTCACGCTTGTTCTACTGCTGTCCACAACAAGGAGGAAGCATTCAAACGGTACCATGCCTTAAAACTCAAGTATCTAATTCTTCCAATGTTTCTGCCCGGAATCAAGCCAAATCTGTTCTTCGACTTGCCAATCACTCTTTCATCAATAATATATGCACTGAACTATCCAACTCTAGCTCTTCCCAAGCTTTCTGACATCTAGCCAAAAACATCTCCAACAATTTTTCTTCCTCGTCTTTCCCTCCCCTTTCCCACGCAGCTGGCACTACCATCACTTCTTCCTCTGACAAAGCTAAATTCTTTGCTCAAACTTTTGCTAGAAACTCCACCTTGGATGATTCTGGTGCTATTCCTCCCTCTCCACCCCCTCTCTCCTACATATGCCTAATATCCTAATCTCTTCTAAAGATGTACTTTCTACCCTCTTTGGGCTTAATACTAAGAAGGCGTACGGTCCGGACGGTGTTTCTCCTGTTGTACGCAAAAACTGTGCTTCCGTGCTGACCCCCTGCCTAGGCCAACTCTTTCATCTCTGTCTCTCCTCTAACGTGTTCCCTTCTTGCTGGAAGTTTGCTCTCATTCAACCTGTCCCAAAGAACGGTGACCGCTCTCAACCCTCCAACTATCGTCCAATTGCTCTCATCTCCTGTATCTCTAAAGTTTTTGAAACTATTCTTGCTTCCAAATTTCTTAAGCATTTCTCTTCTCATAATCTGCTCTCAGATCGCCAGCATGGATTCATTAAGGGTCGCTCTACTGGTGATATTTACTAACTCTTGGTCATCCAACTTTCGGGACCTCGGTGAAACTTTTTCTATTGCACTAGATATATCGAAGGCCTTCGATAGAATCCGTCACAAATCTTTAATTTCCAAACTACCCTCTATCGGTTTCTATCCCTCCATCTGTGCCTTTGTCTCTAATTTCCTTTCCGGCCGCCATAGCTGCGGTTCTGGACGGCCATCGCTCACTTCCTCATCCTATCAACTCTGGTGTTCTTCAGGGTTCTGTCCTATCTCCTATTCTCATTCTAAGTTTCATAAAATGATCTTCTCAACTGTACATCCAGTCCCATCCATTCATATGCAGAAGACTCGAACTTACACTACTCAATTAGTTTTCCAGAATGCCCCGGCCAGCAGTCCCTCAAAATCAAACGTAATGAAGCCATCAAACACTTATCTTCTGATCTAGCTACTATTTCCAATTGGGGTAGAGAAAACCTTGTTGCATTTAATTCTTCCAAAACCAAATTTATCCATCATACTACCCGTCAGAACCCTCCAGAGGACTATCCCTTATTCTTCAACAATACAAAAATCAATCCCTCATCTTCTCTCAATATTCTCGGTGTCTCTTTTTCTTCTACTCTCACTTGGAAGGACCATATTACCAGTCTTGATAAGGCAGCCTCCCAGAAACTGGGTTTGCTCAACCGCCTCAAGGGGTTCTTTACCCCTGCGCAGCTTCTTGCTTTGTACAGGGGCATAGTGCGTCCTTCTATTGAGTATTATTCACATGTGTGGGGAGGATTCTCTCACACCGCACTCCTAGACTAAGTAGAAAGGAAAGCCTTTTGTATCATTAACTCCCGTCCACTCACCAACTCTCTGCAATCTCTCTCTCTTCGCGGCAATGTTGCATCTCTCTCGCTATTCTATCGCTACTACAATTATCAGTGTTCCTCAGAGCTTTCCCAGTGTATATCACCTCCCCTACGTAGGGTACGTAGTACCCGCCTTGCAACACAATCCCACCCCTACTCTGTGCAACTCTCCAAACCAAGAGTTAAACGCTATTCTCAGTCTTTCTTCTATTCAACTGCTGAGCTATGGAACTCTCCCAGAATCAGTTTTTCCCTCTTCCTATGACTTAAATTGCTTCAAACTCCGTGTGTCCAGGAATTTTAGCTCGAACGTCCCTTGATGTTGGCCCTGTCACTCTTTCAAAACAGGGGGAGGCACTCGCTGCAGGCCTTTTGTCTCCCTCATTTACATAGAAAAAAAAAATGCGTATCACATTTGATCACACATTACTCAGATTTATCTTCATGTCTTTCTTATCGAGGAAAATAAGTGACATACATGGCAGCACACGTAAAGCTGCCAGGCAAAAAGGAAGGATTATTATTTTCGTCAGTGTTTAATTTTTGTTTTTTGTTTTTGTTTAAAGTTAAGAAAATACATTGGGAAATCATTGAGTAGTGTATGATGAAACGTTGTATTTATACTTTTTTTTTTTTTTTTTTTTTTTTTAATTCTTCCGGTGATGATAAGTTGAATATTGTGTTTAGTGTGTTTTTGTGTAATGATAAATTAACCCATCTTCACGGGAATAAGAAGGATACAGTGGAGTTCTTGGAGCCATTTTGAAGTGTTGTTACCATGTTTCATTATACACTTCCTACATTTTAACTTGTCAGTAATATATTTGATGAAAGTCGGGGTTAAGTGTGGCAAACTAAGCAAAAATGCCAGCTTTAATTGGCCATAGCTGGAACAGGTGGCCCCGGCAAGCCTATGCCGAATGTATTAATCATAATTATTTAATCTTTCTTTTTTGGAAGTATCTAACATAACCTGCGAAATACTCTGTATATATCTTTCTTTTTATCTCAACCCCAACACATACATACTCTGCAATAATATTCTGTTCCCCCAAATACAGAATAATCACAACAACAATAATACCCCACAAAGTATGATCCAAACAGCCGCCATGCATCGTCAAACTCTTCAAAGGAAAACAATGTGGCCATGACAAAAAGGAAACACAGGCATGAAACCCGTTCATGTATGGTAATCCACTAATCCATCCAGCGCCAACTATCGAAAAGTAATCCCGAACTGAAATTGGATCCCTCTCTCAATGACACCGAATCTGGGACACAAGGCTATTTCTTTCTGTTGTTACAGAAAGTTATTTTTGTGTTAAATGTTTATTACAAACCACATTTTGGTACATTGTTACGATCGGGTCTCGTATAAATCAGTGGCTCTTATACATTGGACTAGACTGGCATAAATGCAACAACGGAAACGCTAGATCCAACCCCTGATATATAATCCCGTCGAACAAAGAACACATATACCCTCCAGAGTTATATCTGCGATAGCGGGGTATCTTAACTCTCAGTATCTATGTGCTTCTACTATAGGCTGATGTTCTCTGAAACAGCCTATTACCTATAACATATGGTTGCTTAGTTATGGTACACAAGGAAAAGATAGTTAACTTAATTAAATCACAAGAGTGATCTAATGCAAACAAGAAGAAGGTTTAATTAACGTTACTTTAATCAATACTATCTGTCACTCCTTTATGAAAGAAAGTGTTGTAAAGTCCTCAAGCACCGAACAAGGAATCTTCTGAATAATGTCGGATGCTACTAAGAAGAACGTATCGGAAATGGAACCACAAAATAGCAGGAGGCAGGACAATGCACGTGTAGGCTAAATACACAAAAAGGCTGGACATATAATGTTATTGGACACAAGAATATTATAAGCGGTGCAACTGTAATAATGCTCGCCTCGAAAAAGTAGTACTTCTATTAACAAAACCGGTCTATGCTGGTTGTGTCTCTCTAAAGCAACCTAGACCTCAAAATGCTTGTGTAAAAATAATGGGTATGCATAAAAGAGTATATGATCTAATCCAGCTAATGTCTACCCAAGTTAATAAAATCTAGCTGGGATGCGCAAAGGTACAGAATTCTGGTGGAGCAAGGTAGCTCCTAGCCTAGTGTGGACCTTAGGTCTGTGCGGCCTGATTACGTTAATATGAAGGGGTGCTCTCTTGAGGATTCTCGATCACAAGTATTGAGTATCCTCCTGGCGACCCTCAAAAGTAAAAGCAAATAGAGTTAGAACAGTGTTGGGTGGATTAGGCAAGCATCCGTCACGCACTACACAGTTTAAACTCCAAGGTACACAGACAAAAGATCCACCCAGGTAACCCACAGAATCCGTAGTGTCGTGTAGCTCAAAAGTAGCCTACACACATTGAAAACACCAACAGCAAGGTACCTGATCCCTAGTCTAGCATTATTTAAACCTGTAGAAACATTAGTGATTGATGGAGACAGTCTGAGCAATACAATCTCCCAAAAAGACAATGACTATCTTCAACCTTAATCTACTACATAAGAAATGTGAAATCCAGCATATAATACAGTCTGGCCACCAATTCAAGGTGTGGATGCAGAGAACCAGAGGGGAATTGATATTAATAAAAGGTGAGGAAGTAGTGGAAATGATAGAGGCAGTAGGAGAGAAAGATTCTAAGACAAGAGTGTGGGACAGTTCAAGGGAGATGCTTAGAGTATGCTGTCTGGGAAGGATCTGACAAGGATATTCCCATGGACCTCCTGGCTGGAGTCCCAGTTTGCAAGAATGGCACGAGGGCGCGCGACAGTCGCCCAGTAAGCAGCCGCGTAGTAGGCAGTGTTAGGCAGGAGGCAACGAATCCCGCGAGGCCTATGTAAGGGGGCCAGCCACGCGCGCCGCACTCACTACCAAGTCACACCACGTTGTCTCTCTCTCCCGCTCGCCTTCCCATCATTCAACTACTTAACACAATACTTTCAATTGACTAAATAAAATAGAAAGGATTGTGACAGACGAAAATAAAGAACAGTTCTGAACTGTCTGCAACACAAGCTTTCTCGAGAAGGAAAGTACACAATGATAGGTAGACTGCAGCTATATTCTCTGCCCTGGCGAGTCCTAGCGAGTAAGCCATGCGGTTCTGGGGGAAGCGGTGAGCGTCACACCCCACCCAAGATTTTTAAGAGGCTCCAACTATGAGCTCTAAATCTGACATGCAGAACCCATACAAAATTCGCCACTCCTAGCCACCCAGCGACAATGAAATGTAAAGCAGAGTTCTCATCAAAATAACACATTATAAAAATTAACAACCCTTCCCAACACAATAGATTAAATTACATAGTTATGCTCATAAGAGCGAGCTTCACTAGCCCAGCCTTCTGAGAGGAGTACAACTCAGAATTTCTGCTATAACATACTTAAACAAAATTTAACCATCAAAGAAAGAGTTTTTATAGGATTTTTATATTTTTAATATGTTTATGGCGGCTGCACTACAGGGGCAAGCCTAGTTTTTACTTCTATACCAACTCAGCAACTCCTACTTTACGACCCAATACGCTGGGCTACACACGCGAGCCAACAAGCACCAGACCTAAACATACTAATCAAACCAAAGTATGAGGCTACCCTTGTGATGATCTACCCCGGGTCTTCCACCCTCGATAAGCAATCTGCAATCACATTCTCAGAACCGGCAATATGGCGTATGTCTAGGTTGTATTCCTGCAACATTAATGACCACCTGGTCAGCCTCATATTTCAGTTATGGAATTGATTCAGGAACTTGAAGGGGTGATGGTCGGTGTAGATCACCACAACTGGTCCATAGGCTGGAACATACACCTCAAAGTGCCTGAGCACCAGCACAATCGCCAGCAGTTCCTTCTCAACTACTGAATAGTTCTTCTGCGCCGAGTTGAACTTTTTTGAGAAGAAACTGACTGGGTGCTCCAGCCCATCTTCGTCTGATTGCATCAGAACGGCACCAGCCCCCACACCACTGGCATCAGTTGCCAGCTGGAATGGTCAGCTAAAGTCCGGGGCCCTGAGGATTGGGTGAGTACACAACAGGTGTTTTACTAGCAAAAAAACCCTCTCACACTCAGGCGCCCACTTAAACTTTCTATCTTTGGCCAATAGGTCCGTCAGAGGAACCAGCACAGTAGAATAGCCCTTTATAAAGCGGCGGTAGTAACCAATCATGCCCAAAAACCTCATGATCTGCTTCTTGGTGGATGGCCTGGGGAAGTGGTTAATAGCTAATATCTTGTTCTGTGGGGGGCACACCTGGCCCAAACCCACCATGAACCCCAGATACTGCACGGTAGCCCGCCCAAAATCACACTTTCCCAGGTTGACCACCAAGTTTGCCTCGCTTAATTTCTTAAATAGGGATTCTGCATGTTCACAGTGGCTCTTTAAATCGTCATCGTAGATAATGACGTCGTCCAGGTACACGGTACAGTTAGGAATGTCAGCCACCAACTCGTTCATCAAGCTTTGGAAGGTCGCTGGTGCGTTCTTTAGACCATACGGCATGACATTACAACGATATGTAGCACCATCCACCACAAAACCACACACCTCTTTCGCCCGTTCAGACAAAGGCACCTGCCAGTAACCTTTTACCAGGTCCACCTTGGTCAAGAACTTGGCCCTGCCAATCTTGTCTACACAGTCATCGACCCGGGGAAGAGGATATGGGTTGGTGGGAGTCAAGCAGTTTAGCCTGCGGTAATCAACACAGAAGCGCACCTTGCCATCCAGCTTAGGTTGCAGCGTTACGGGAGATGTCCACTTTACCGCCCCCTTCTCGATCAGTCCCTGTTGCAACATATACTCCAACTCCGCCCCGGAGGGCCGGAAGTTTAATAGGGGGCACCCTATAGGGCACTGATTTGAAGTGTGGGTGGTCTCCGACGTCAACGTCGTGCACCTCATGAGTAGTGAAGCCTGGGTGTTCCGCAAATACAGTATGGTATAAACCGAATAGGCGCTCGACAGCCACACGCTGTTGCTCAGGTAGGTGTTGCAAAGCCTCATGATCCGCCTGTCTGGTGTTTCCCGCCCACTGATCTGCAGAAACATGATAATCCCAGTTGTCATCCACCTGCGCATGACTGTCCCGTTCTCCTTCTCCACCTTGACTGCTGAAAGTCATCACGGGGATAGTGAGAGGCTCAGGTGGGCGCCTCACATACTCCTTCATCAGGTTGACATGACATAACTGATTCCTCTTACGCCTGTCTGGAGTGGCCACCAGGTAATCTAAGTCCGAGAGCTTCTCTGCTACCCTATAAGGACCAGCGTACTTAGCGGATAAGGGGTGACCTACAAGAGGGAGTAGTATCAACACCTCCTGACCCACGTGAAACTCCCTGAGTTTCACCTTGTGGTCGTACCTGTCCTTCATGAGGGCCTGAGAGCCTAGCAGATTGCGGCCAGCCAACTCCAGACTACGCAACATTCGTTCTCTACTCTCAAGGACATACTTAAGCATAGAACATGGTTTAGCGGTGCCTTCCCATATCTCCTCTACCATGTGGAGAGGCCCTCTGATGCGGTGTCCAAACACAATCTCATTAGGGCTAAACCCCAAACTCTCCCCAGGTACCTCTCGTGCAGCGAATAACACATACGGCAGGCCAAGATCCCAGTCCTTGCCGTTCTCAAGACAATAGCAGTGAAGCATGCTTTTTAGAGTGGAATGCCACCTCTCTAACACCCCCTGACTCTCTGGGTGATAAGCAGATGACACTACAGTGACTATCCCGTGCTGCTTCATTGTCTGAACGAACAAGTTGGAGGTGAAATTCGATCCTTGGTCTGACTGTAACTCCTGCGGGTATCCGTACCGGGAGAAGTATAATAGCAAGTTACGGACCACCATCTTCGCCAAACCATTTCTCATCGGGTATGCGTCTGGGTACCGAGTTGCTACGTCCATGACTGTCAAGAGATATTTATTTCTGGCACTTGTGGGGGGGAATGGGCCAACCATGTCGACTACTACTTTACTAAAGGGAGGCCCGCTGACGGGAATTGGGTGTAACGGAGCCTTTGGGATGCACTGGTTAGGTTTCCCGACCTTTTGGCACACACTGCACATTGCCACCCATGACACCACTTGTGCTCTCAAACCAGGCCACCAAAACAGTTTCCCCAAAGCCGCCACCGTCTTACGGACACCCAAGTGTCCCGCCAGCGGTACATCATGAGCCAACCTTAGTAGGCTATCCCTGCATACCCTCGGTATGACCAGCTGGTCTACCACTCCTGACCCACCCTCCCAACTTCTCTGCGGGTCTTGGAATCGCCGATACAAGATGCCATCAATGTAAACAAAATCTCCAGACTTTGCATCCCTGTCCTCTTTGAGTTTGACAGCACCGTTACTACACTTTAGAACCTCCGGGTCTTCTAGCTACAATTTGCGAATATCTGAGGGAGCTAGCCTGTCTAAGTGTTTGCGAAACAATTCATGCCGTCCCCCATCATCGAACTTTGCATCCCGTTGCTCTCTCCGTGTATACCGTTGCTGCCTCTGAGTCTCTTTATGCCCTGCCTCTACACTCTCAGTGATAGGTGGTGGTGCTTCTCCAGACTCTAATAACGGTGCTAATACTGTGTCCCCGAGAAGCGCTGCTGGTACTAGACTCTCCACCGTATCAGCTTTCAGCACCTTCTCGTGACCGTTCCTCCGCTTATTTGAAGACTGTTGGTTAGGCTGTGACTCCCTGGATGCGAGAGATCTGGTTACAACACACGCCATTGAATGCACCTGACACTTCTCAACCCACTCCTGTTCCTCCCTACTCACGTCGGCCGGCTCCTCGGCAACGACTAAGGGTGAAACCTTAGAAGCAGGCACCGCAAAGTCATTGCCGAGAAGGAGGTCGACGCCCCCAACAGGCAATTTCTCCACGATTCCCACATCCAGTTTGCGAGTCACACCGTCAACTTCAAGCTCCATTCTAACAAGCGGGTATGACCTAGATGCATTAACTCCCTCCACCACAACTACCCCCGCCGCGTTTATGGGTCTATCAGTGAAATTCTTCAAGAGTGTCTGAGAGGGACCTGTGTCATGCAAAAGCTGTACCCCGTGCTTCTTGCCCCCCCCCACTTCAAGCAGCCATGCCCTCTATGGTCGCAAATGGCATCGCGGACAGGGTTCGAGCCCTCCGGATCCTTCTTCACTGGCGGTGCTCCATCATCTGATCTTATGCCTCCAGCAAACACAGAAGACTTCTGGAACACCCCAATGCTGCGAGCCAATGACACAGCCGCCGTGGGAGGTCTGCTCGGACAAGCTTTTGCCATGTGCCCCTCTTTGTGACAGTGATAACACTCAAATTTCCCCTTGGACTTATACTGAGGTGTAAAAGTCCCCTGACCCTTCTTAAACGGGGCGGTGCTAGGTTTGTGATCAGTCTTGGTGTCATTGCTTTTAAATTTATGTGTGTCCATATTCCGGGGGGGGGGGGAGGGCAACGCTCCTTAACGCCTATATCGTTTCTCTGTGCAGAGCCGCACCCCCGAATTAGTGACAACCGAAGATCAGCCATCTCTGCTGCTTCTACGAGAGTTCTTGGGTTCTTCTCTTTAAGGTTTAAAGTCAAGTCGCCGCCCGTACACTTATAAAACTGCTCTAGAAGCATCAACTGTTTCATCTCATCAAACGTAGTTGTCTTCTCTGATCTGAGCCAGTTTCCCATAGCGTCAGACAGGTCCCGGACGTGCTCCAAGAAGGTACTGTCTCGCCCCTTAGACACACCCCGGAACTTTAACCTATATGTCTCGGGTTGTAGCTCGTATGCCCGCAGGACAGCCTCCTTGAGCTCCTCATAAACAACGCAGGACTCCAAAGGCAGTGCATCGTAAGCCTTGAGCCCCTTACCTACGAGGCTAGAGGACACAAGGGCCGCCCACTTAACTTCAGGCCACTGATGCTCCCGGCACTTCTTCTCAAATCTATTGAAAAACTCTGTGACACCAGACTCGTCAAATACAGGGACCAGTTTGAGAAGGTGCGACAGAGACTGATCATGCGCACGGTTTCCAGTACCGAGTCGCTGTCCCGTCGTCTCAACACGAGACTTCTCTAAATCCATGTCGGCACAGTATCTTGTAGATTCTAGTTCAGTCCTAAGCTCAGCTTCCCTCGTATGTTGCTGCATCCTAGCCAGCTCTTTTCTCTCTTCTATCTTAGCTAGCTCTATCTGCTGTTGACTCTGATGTTGCTCTTTGCCATCTCGAGCTGAAAGAGCATCTCCGGGGTCAAACCTTGAGGAGGAGGAGGAGATGCAATGATGTTAGAAATACCCGGTGATCCCCCCAGGGGCAAACCACCCTGCCAGTCACTACCCACCTGCGGATGCGTGCTCAGGGTTGGAACTCCAATAGGAGGATTGGGAGTCGAGTGAAGGGGAAGCTCGGCCAAAGGGTTCTGAGCACTCACCCTACCTCGTACGCCAGTCACCCCACCCAGCACACACGTAATCAGGTCATCCTTGGTCATGCCACTAGTAAATACATGACCGATAGCTGCGGCTAAGCACTGGAGACCGTACCGATTCATACCCACCAACTGGTTGGAAGTAACAGGCCATTGTAAAAAATTCCTTGCATCCTCCTCACTGTTCACCAAGTTAACAACCTGCCCATGCTGCTGCTCCTCAGCTTCTACATCACGTACTGTGTCTTCATCCTGCACTGATCCGCTATAAGACATGATGCTCACTGAAGATTTTTCACTTTGATACACAAAAAAGAAGTACCCCAAACTCTTATACCACAATATTCACAATAAAAATTCTCGGAGACAGCTTAAGTGCTATATTACTTTGCTAAAAAAATAATTCTTGCATGTCCTCAAAAAATATTCCACAAAATCAACAAATGTTCACTGCCTAAACTGTGAGAAAAATCTGCACAATAACCTGCAATTATATGTCGGTTCACCAAATCCTGAGCTAGGTCGCCATTTGTTACGATCGGGTCTCGTATAAATCAGTGGCTCTTATACATTGGACTAGACTGGCATAAATGCAACAACGGAAACGCTAGATCCAACCCCTGATATATAATCCCGTCGAACAAAGAACACATATACCCACCAGAGTTATATCTGCGATAGCGGGGTATCTTAATTTTCAGTATCTATGTGCTTCTACTATAGGCTGATGTTCTCTGAAACAGCCTATTACCTATAACATATGGTTGCTTAGTTATGGTACACAAGGAAAAGATAGTTAACTTAATTAAATCACAAGAGTGATCTAATGCAAACAAGAAGAAGGTTTACTTAACGTTACTTTAATCAATAATATCTGTCACTCCTTTATGAAAGAAAGTGTTGTAAAGTCCTCAAGCACCGAACAAGGAATCTTCTGAATAATGTCGGATGCTACTAAGAAGAACGTATCGGAAATGGAACCACAAAATAGCAGGAGGCAGGACAATGCACGTGTAGGCTAAATACACAAAAAGGCTGGACATATAATGTTATTGGACACAAGAATATTATAAGCGGTGCAACTGTAATAATGCTCGCCACGAAAAAGTAGTACTCCTATTAACCCGTACAGCCCCAGCGACGCGTCTGACGCGTCGGCGATGTATGTAACGCACAGCCCCAGTGACGCGCCTGACGCGTCACCCTAATTGCGCCGACCGTAACCTCAGGTGTAGCCACTCAAGAGGGCTCAGATTTGTATGGGAACTGTGTACGTATCCCACGCAACCGTGCCGATGGTTGAAAACTCTCAAAGTCCACGTGCGTGCGCGTGAGCGCGCAATAACCTGGTTTTTTGGGGTAATTGCCTTCAATTTTTTACTCTTGTAAAATACGTTTTTGGGGGCTCTGTAGGACCATTTTTAAAGCTTTTTGAGCGGTTTTTCATGGTTTTTCCTTCATTCCTAACCCATTCGCTATTGTTTCTGGAATAAAACCATTTTTTGAAAAACTGGGAATTAAAAACTTTTGCTCCATGGGTTAACAAAACTGGTCTATGCTGGTTGTGTCTCTCTACAGCAACCTAGACCTCAAAATGCTTGTGTAAAAATAATGGGTATGCATAAAAGAGTATATGATCAAATCCAGCTAATGTCTACCCGGGTTAATAAAGTCTAGCTGGGATGCGCAAAGGTACAGAATTCTGGTGGAGCAAGGCAGCTCCTAGCCTAGTGTGGACCTTGGGTCTGTGCGGCCTGATTACGTTAATATGAAGGGGTGCTCTCTTGAGGATTCTCGATCACAAGTATCGAGTATCCTCCTGGCGACCCTCAAAAGTAAAAGCAAATAGAGTTAGAACAGTGTTGGGTGGATTAAACAAGCAGCCCTCACGCACTACACAGTCTAAACTCCAAGGTACACAGACAAAAGATCCACCCAGGTAACCCACAAAATCTGTAGTGTCGTGTAGCTCAAAAGTAGCCTACACACATTGAAAACACCAACAGCAAGGTACCTGATCCCTAGTCTAGCATTATTTAACCCTGTAGAAACATTAGTGATTGATGGAGACAGTCTGAGCCATACAATCTCCCATAAAGACAATGACTATCTTCAACCTTAATCTAGTACATAAGAAATGTGAGATCCAGCATATAATACAGTCTGGCCACCAATTCAAGGTGTGGATGCAGAGAACCAGAGGGGAATTGATATTAATAAAAGGTGAGGAAGTAGTGGAAATGATAGAGGCAGTAGAAGAGAAAGATTCTAAGACAAGAGTGTGGGACAGTTCAAGGGAGATGCTTAGAGTATGCTGTCTGGGAAGGATCTGACAAGGATATTCCCATGGACCTCCTGGCTGGAGTACCAGTTCGCAAGAATGGCACGAGGGCGCGCGACAGTCGCCCAGTAAGCAGCCGCGTAGTAGGTAGTGTTAGGCAGGAGGCAATGAATCCCGCGAGGCCTATGTAAGGGGGCCAGCCACGCGCCGCACTCACTACCAAGTCACACCACCTTGTCTCTCTCTCTCTCCCTCTCCCGCTCGCCTTCCCATCATTCAACTACTTAACACAATACTTTCAATTGACTAAATAAAATAGAAAGGATTGTGACAGACGAAAATAAAGAACAGTTCTGAACTGTCTGCATCACAAGCTTTCTCGAGAAGGAAAGTACACAATGATAGGTAGACTGTAGCTACATTCTCTGCCCTGGCGAAACCTAGCGAGTAAGCCATGCGGTTCTGGGGGAAGCGGTGAGTGTCACAACATGTGATGTTGGTTGTTTAGCGGTCCTTGGAGTGCCACATGTATTTGTTGATTTCATTAATTGAGTTTAGAAGCAAAGTTGGTTGGTGATAAAAATATGAATTAATGCTCATTGGTAATTAATACATAGGTTGATATCCCAGTATTGAATATAGGCAGTGTCTGTTATCAGTTCTAAACAGTTAACCATTGCATAAGCTACGGTACCACACTTAGCTATAGTAAAACATATAATACATTTGACGAAACGTATTGATGAATGCATTCATTGAAACTGTCATCAAGTATTTGTATTCGTATTCGACGAGACAATATTTCCTGGTATTCGTATTCGTATTAGTAGAAATCTAAATTATTCGTATTCATATTTGAATACTGAACTCGTGTATTCACTCCAGCCCTGATCTTGATCTTTGAAATATTTTTCTAAAATATTGAACATTCAAGTTTTCATAATAAGTGCAACTATCTCAGTAAATTTGGCAACTGTGTTCGTCAGAAGTGAGAAGAATGAGGAAGTCGATCTATCCCTATGTTCTAATGTTAACCGCACCAGCAGGAATAACACATCAACGTACTTAAGTGATTGAATCTTTTTGAATTATATGTAAAGTATATGTAACTCCAATCACCAAACTCTTAACCCTCTGAGGATCAATGACGCACTTCTGTTCTGTGTTATGGCTGTGGTTAGACGATTCTATTCAGATTAGGAAGAGTATATGGAAGACAGAGGGTTGCTTGAGATAGACATGATCCATATAACTCACGCAGGTCCATCCTAAGATGTATATAATCGTCTATTTGTAGCCAAGATAAACTGTCAAAATGCATGAAAACCGTCAAAGGTTTAATGAGAAACAAATGTACAGTCCAGTCCTTTTGGCCACTCGCTCTTGGCGTCAGCAGTGAGTGGTGCGGGAAACTCAATCCCCCCCCCCCCCCCTCATAATCTTGTTAATTATTCGTCTCTGGCGGGGACATATTAAGCTCCCCCCACACCACCACCCACCTCTACCACCCCCTCCCCTCTTCCCCCATCGTACTGTCTTTTGCCCTACACTTTTGGACGATTTCTGAGGGACGGCAGCATTAATTAGATGGGGCCTGGAAATTGAAAAAGCGCCTTCCAATCTCGAAGATTTGTCAAGAAGGATAGAAGGAAGGAATGAAGGAATGAGTTACGTAAGGAAGGAAGGAAGGATATAAAATAGGATATGATTGAGGACAGAGAGGATGGAAAGGATGGATGGGAAGAAGGAAGTTGGGTTGAGGGGAAGGAAGTAAGGAAGGATGAGGTTGGGGAGCAAAACATGGGAAAGAGAGACAGGAGGGAATAAATGCAAGAAAGAAAGGCAGGAAGGAAAGAAAAGACAGGTAAGAAGGAAATAAGGAGAGAAAGCAAAAAGTGAAGGAAGGAAGGAAACAAGCAAGGAAGGAAAATGTGGAGGATGAGAAGCAATACTATTATATACAACCCTGATGGTACACTTTTCACTTATGGTTATCTTATGGCTTATACTAATTTGGGAATAGTTAATTACGGTATATTAGTTTGGTCATGATACATTATTATATTATAGGCTAGTTTTTGGTAGGATAAGTTAGGTAATGCTAGGGTATTATGTTAGCCCTTTCATGCCCGGGGGTTGCCGTTTAGTATTCATAAATATAATTATCTTAATCTCATAATTACCTCTCCAAAATAGGTTTTATGCCCACAACTCGCTTGAAGATAACTGTAAAGGTTGAAGTAATTAAACTAAAAGTTTCTAAACACCCCTGATGGTCAAAAAAGGTATGCAGTATCCCTGTAAGGATGCAATCACGTCCTGCAGTGCGCGAAAGGGTTAAGCTACTTAAGATGTGAATATGTTGGGTTAAATCAGCTAATACGTTTAGGCCAAGTTGACCAATATCTGTATCAACATGTGCATAAACTGCTGCAAGTATCCCACACAACAAAAATCGTTGTCGGGAAGTAAAGCGTCGCCGGATATGAGCTTTCTTATTAGTTGGTAGCTTTCAATTTCGTGATTTTCTTCAGTTTGTGTTTCTTCTTACCACAAGTTTATTAGGTCTAGTTATACCATTTTTGTCCACGTTTATATTGATTTGTTATACTGCGCGTCGCCAGAAGACTGAAGCGCAAGAATATCGTGTGTACTCTTGTGCATGTGTATGTTCTATGTGTGTGAGTTTGTGTGTTCGTGACTGTGTGTCTGTGTGTTCGTAGACTATCTTTACAACTTAGTGTACGGTCTATGACGAAAACTTGGCCACATAATCTTCATACTAACCGCCTTTTCTTAATCATTCTGGAGATTTTTGTGTGAACTCAAACGTTGGTGGGGCCCTTGACTTCCATAGCTCGTACTAACATGTCTCTAAACTCGACTTTCGGTATACTGTACAAATGTATTTGTCTATAATATTTTTGAAGGAAAGTACATATTATGCTAAACTCTGTAATCTATATTATCTATGCATATCTGTGCGTCAGTCAAATAGGAAGGTTTCTTAACCCAGGAACGACGCCGAGGCTCTTAAGAGGTTTTACTGGGCGAAGGCGATGGGACTCTTATGCCCCTTTCCCACTGGTGAGACAAGTCACGATTTTCGTCGCTGATGACTTCGTTTTGTCATATTCGCAAGAATGAGTGCGACGTTCACGATTTTGACCGTTACAAACAGATGACAAATTATACACGGTGAAGATGTCGCCGATGTCGGCGACGCAATCGCCGACCTTCTGCGACCTTCTCGGCGAAGTGAGCGATGTCTCGCCGATGACCTATGCGAGGCATGTCACATTTTCAAAAATATCTTGCGAAATCATGCGAGGATGAAAGAAGACTCGCCGTATGTTCTGCGACGTCTTCGGCGATTCAAGCGATGGTTCGGCGTTTACTTCGGCGAGGTGATAAATTTTTTTTTAAAGGCACAAATTCTTGCGATGAATGAACGATTCCTCGTCGATCATCGGCGTTGCCATCGCAGATATAACCGAGATGTCCGAACAAGATCTGCGAGAAGTGCGCACCTGAGCAAATGTAACGTGAATGTGCTAATTGCAGAGTGGAATTAGCATGTCACGTTACAATCTGTCAAGGAGATAGCCCACACACCCACCCAATATCTCGTTACAATGGGTCAAGTAAAGATGCCCCCACCCCCCCACAACCCCCCAAACTGTTTTGGTTGTATATAAAGACATTGACACGGCCCCAGAGCTCATTCTACATTAACCTCGACCACAACGTGCCTGTAAAATTTAGAGATGGTGGGATATACGCCGCCTCTACGCCAAAGCGATGTACGTGTTCCTATGGACCTTATTATCCTTCTAGCACACAAATAATAACATGAAAAAGAGAGTCAATAAAAATGTCTCCTTTGTCTTTTCAGAACCAATTAAGTCTGTCTCATAATAGTGTCTCATAATAGTTTGTGTGTTTATCGCTCACTTCCCCTCTGCAACTCTCTCTTTCTATCTATCTATCTCTCTAATGCATCTACCTAACTCCCTTATGCATTAACATTACTATGTCTTATTTGGACTTTTTGTAATCTTTGAATCATTTCTAATACGATGGAATTGAAAAATATAATATCCTTCCATCACATAGATAAACAATAAATAAGATAGTCAGCGAGAGCGCTGAGCTTCGGAGACCACCAGAAGATTTACGTTTGATAGATTTTGTTTTCTTTTCCCCATGGTATACACAAAATGATGGGGAAATATTGTAACATGTTTTTAATTGACATTTGTGTCGTTTTTGCTGATTATGAGTTGGTGGAAAAAAAAATCTTTAATTCCATCATATCGGAAATGATTCACAGATTATATAGAGACCAAATAACATAAGCTTTTAAGTGTTCAATAGTTTGCATTATCAATAGGGTGTAGCACAAGGCTTATCAACATCATCACAGTACTGGGGTCGGGGTTGAGGCCGGGACGGGGAGGGGAGGGGAGGGAGTAGGCCTACAGCGGCGGGGATATAATTATACAGTATATTATATATATATATATAATTATACCGGTATATATATTTTTTTATTTTATTTTTTTTTATTTTTTTTTTCATGTGAAATTTATCATATTAATGACAAAATTATACCACCCTTATTATGTTTTCAGGGACAGTACACCACATAGTAATTAATATTAACACAATAATTAAAAGGCACAGGCTTCAATTCATCCATATAATGCTGGTTCGCTATCGCTCGCCAGGAAGAAATCGACATCTGGATGGGGATAAATGTCTTAAAACAGTTGGCTGAATGGGGCCGAACGGATACAAGGCAAAGAGAGAGGGAGAGAAATAGAAAAGAAAAAAAAACGAGGAGAGAGGGAGAGAAAGATAAAACAGAAAACGGCGAGGTGGGCTCAATGTTTGCGGTACACCTTAAAAATTGAGCCCACCTCGCCTTTTTTTGTTTTCTCTTTGTCTCCCTCTCTCCTCGTGTTTTGTTTGTTTTCTATTTCTCTCCCTCTCTCTTTGCCTTTTATCCGTTCGGCCCCGTTCAGCCTACTGTTTTAAGACGTTTACCCCCATCCAGGTTTCAATATTTTCATGGTGAGCGGTATATATTTTTGTTTTGAGAGCAAGCTAAATTTGTACATTTTTCGACAGAAAAATTTCTCCGGCGAAGCCGGATTTCTCCATATAATGCTGGTTCGCTATCGCTTGCCAGGAAGATATTGATACTTGGATGGGGATAAACGTCTTAAAACAGTTGGCTGAATGGGGCTGAATGGATACAAACCAGAGAAAGAGAGAAAAGGAGAGAGAGACAAAAAAACAGGTGAACCCCCCACGAGAGGTGCATAGAAAAAACGGTTGACAGGTTCACTATAGGCCTAATCATTTTTTTTTACCCACCTCGCCGAAGGTGCTGTTTGGCCTCGGCAGGTGTGTCTTGAGCATTCCGCGACGTCGCAAGGCCCTTCGCATGCCTCGTGCGGAGCATACCCCTGGCGGGTATACTCTCGGCAAGTACTCGTGCGCACGTCGACGACTAATCGACGAGGAAATCGCCGATGAACGTCGATGTTCTCGGAACATCCGAGAGCATCGGCGATCCGTCGTGCGACGTTTTGGAACATTTCAACCATTTTTTTCGTGAAAAAACTCTGCGATGTCTTGCCGATATTGCAGATGATCGCCGATACCCTCGCAGATCCTTCGGCGATGCTCGACGATGCTTGCGAGGGTAACCATTCCTCGTGAGTCCTCGTCCAAAATTTTGAACTGTCCGAACATTTGCGACTACCCGCGAGGGCCCAAGCGAGGCCTTGAGAGGCCTTGAAAGTCAAACGATATTTCATGAGAGGTGTTGAGACATGTCAAGAATGTGCCAATTTATTGGTGTCGGAGACGAAAATCGTGACTTGTCTCACCAGTGGGAATGGGGCATTAAGATCCAACGTCTAAAAAAAGTATTTTAAAAGACCCCAGTTGCACTCAAAACAAAGGAGTATTTGACTAAGTTAGATGATTCCCCCCCATACCTTCTAGCACTCCTCCACATGTGTACAAACCTATTTTTCCTCCTATTCCCTTGTTTATCGGTTTATTTTCCGCACCAATATCCCCCACCTGGTTTCAAGGTCGAAAGGGAGGCATATAGAGATCTGGCAAGAGATAGACTTCACTTACAAGGCGTCAGTGTCGATCGATAAGTGAGAGGGAGGGTGTGTGCTGCGCATGCTTTGCTCTCATGAATGAACCGATCGGCAATATTTCGTCTTTTTCACTACCCAAATACTATTCCCACTTGTTTTATTGCTGTTACATATTATTATCTTCATATTAAACGTAAAATAAGGCGCATATGAATAAATAATAACTATATTTATCGGATAATGACGATTTTAGTTGGGAATGTATCAAAATATCCTCGCCTCCTGGCAGGCGCTTTCAAATACCATAGGTTCGCCGTTTAAAGGTAAAAAATATTCAAGCATAGTCTAACGAGTTGTGGTCAGTTGCTTTATTTCTACCGCTTTAGTGTGTTGTCTTCTAACATTCAAATATCCTGCTCTTTCCTTGTATGTTGTATTATTATTTATTTATTAAATTATTATATTAATTATGTATTAGATTTATTTTTGTTATTTTTCCATCGATTTTGTCTTCAGTTATATGCAATCATTTGGATAGAAAAATCATATTACCACTCTTACACAAACAGCTTCCAAGAAGTTCGGTGTGTTCAACCGTCTCCGTGGGTGAGGAGGCATTTCCAATATCAAGTAGGATCGCTTCTGCTACGATATGAAAGTACTAATGACAACTTTTGAATTTATACATTTAATCACGATATATTTTGCGAACAGAAACACAACAAAACACACAGGCATCCACACGAACAAGCGAATACTTAAGTTAGTGAGGCATGTATAATGATCGAGTAATTATAGCTACCAAAGATTGTGTTATGTACAGAACTTTGAAAGATAATTAAAAAACCACACACCCCATTGAGGTAATCCAATCGTCCCCAAACAAACAACTAATGTAATATGTAATCTAATACATTAATTTCACTCACAACGCCAGACACCTTCAAATGAAATTCATGTGATCCACCCTGGATTCATACCTGGGATTCTACATACAGATTTGAAATACTCTAACCATTGCACCACCAAAACAGTTATTAGTTTGTTCCCTAGACATCCATCAAGCTTAAAATTACACCCCCTTGAGTCCCTTTCAAGATAAATTTGTACATTTTTCGGTAGAAAAATTTCCCGGCCGAAGGCCGGTTCCTCTTAAATTACAGGCTCGCTATCGCTCGCCAGGATAAAATCGACACCTAAATTGCACGAAAGGTCTTAAAATTGACGGAAATGGGGCGAAAGTTCTTAAAATCGCCAAACTAATTGGGCGACTGTCTTAAAATCTCAAAAGCAATGGGGCTAAACATGAGGGAGAAAGGGGTCCAGAAAAAAATCCCTCAAGTCGATATCTCCCCTTAAGTACATGACTACGATTGATATTGATGTATCGAATACTGGTTATTAATATATTTATGTACTGCCTAGTAAGCACTGCAAAGTCTATAATTATGGGATGCTATCAATGTAATTCAATATACCATTATCTCTCTCTCTCTCTCTCTCTCTCTCTCTCTCTCTCTCTCTCTCTCTCTCTCTCTCTCTCTCTCTCTCTCTCTCTCTCTCTCTCTCTCACTTTTATTCCCGTATACCTCCTAATTATGTTGAAAGAGGGATTTTTGTTCAGAAAAGTGAAGTAATTTCAGAACTTAATGAAAGCGGATAAATTCAGCGGATATTCGTCGGTATAGTGGAGTAGGGATGGCTCTCTTCCAAGCATTTAGTGTATTCAGTAGGTAATAAGCAACTATGAGAGCTACTGCAACAGACAATGATAACTATTTTAGGTAGGTATAAGCTATTTCGAGAGGGTAGATTTGCTATGTGTAAGAAAGAAACAAAAGGCAAAGATGTCTGTAACGAATGTCCTCCCCAATTCTCCCTACCAAGAATACACTTGAGACCTCTGGTGGACGCTTTTGAACTAGCGGTAGAGCTACGACCGTCGACATCAACAATACTTAACACCTAGGACATACACAGTTTATCATGATTTTTTGTGATCATACTTGCCTTTATTATACAGTATACGACTACACGAAATCCTTATAGTAGTCATGGGAATGTCCATATGCAGCTGATAATGACTACAAACATAATTTTAAGTTGATTAATTATCATAACAAAATGGCGCGAAAATACCTGCTGACTTTGTATTGTAAATATACGTTTTGTATGGGTATGGGTGACTTTAAAGTATAATAAACAACAGTATGCGTAGGCCATAATATGTGTCAGCTACAGAAATATCGACAGACAGCTTATAATAAAGAATTGTTGAAAGAGAGAGAGAGAGAGAGAGTGCAGAGATACGCGACGTATGCAATGACTCATGATGTACCGCGGTAAACATTACTTCAACGCCTCTGCCGGCCACTTTTGGCATTTGTTGGTAGGGAAAATTGAAAAGAGTGACAGCCAAATTCATGGTAAGTTGCAGTCAAAATACCTGGAAACGCTGAGCTTGAAGCAGTTTAAGTCGTAGTATGAGGGAGAGAGTTGCAGAGTGTAGGCTACTTGTTGAGTAAAAAAAATACTGGGAAAATCGGTTCACTCTTGGGTTGGACAGAATAGGGGTGGGATTGTGTTGAAAGGCGAGTGCCACCTACTCCTATAAGTGATGAGTTATATACTGAGAAAGTTTATAAGAATACTGATCGTAATGCCTGATTCTACCACTTAGGGCATTTCCAGTATAGCTTCATGTAAAAAGGCATTTTTATTTATCATCTGAATCGTTTCAGTTTCGTGTATCACCTCAAACACCCCCTCTTCTATGTTGTTTCACACCTCCCCCCCCCCCCCCCCTCTCCTCCTCCTCCCTTGGAACTCCCCAATCTACCTGTAGACATAGGAGGTGTGGTGGAGTGGTCTTACCACTGGACTGGTAATCCAATGGACCCGGGTTCGAATCCCGATATGTCAATGGGAAGATATTATTGGGATGGAATGTGTGCTGTACCTAGTATCAGTGCATTACCACAATGCCCACCGAAACGCTAGATAAATACCCTCATTGTTCCCTGATTAAATAGCACTGTATGAATCACTCCTGGGCTAGATCGTAAGGTGAACAGATCGAGGTTGTCTCTGTTAACTCTTTTGTGTTGTGTATATAAATGTTAAGACATGTTAACTACCCAGGGGTCCGAGAACTTTGATAGCAGGCATACATTAATTTATACTAAACATGCAATTCTAGTCTAAGCATTATTACTGTTCCGGTACCTAACGGGCCAGCGATAATTAGTTACATATGGCATATTCGCACTTCGGTATATTTTCTTTGTATACGTTTCCTGTGCCTGTCGTAGCAACCGTTCTTATAATGCACTGTACATAACTTGCAGCGCTAATTTATTAAGTGCTGTGGTTGCTTCTCATCCACAATGTATTAATTGTATTAATTGCATTGATTTTAGTAATTGTATTAATTAACATAATGTAAACAAAAGCTGGACTTAGCATATTACAGTTCTCCTGGCAAAGCAGTTATTTTGGTTTTGTCATTATTATTATGCGTTATAGTTTTGCTTTGCACTTGTTACTTACAGCTAAAGATTATTAAATATTTATGTACTGTTATTTATAATGTATTGGGGTCCAGACTATTTGAGTGTCTATCTCGGAGTCTTTTTGTTATTAGGCAGTTTGCTCTGATATTGCTATTCCGGTAGTTGGCAAATCTGTGGCATTCTAGTAGTGTCGTTCAGGGTCTTTAATTATGTATGTAGAGTGTTTGTCTCTCTATACAGGGGATTGTTTATTGCAAATTTGACCCTGGCTTTATTACAGAAATCCCGTTGGGTGCATGTCATTTTAAGGCTGCCCAACTTATTGGTACTTTACTGATTGGTTATACTTGGCCAAATATAATTAAAGTAAAGTAGAGTATAAAAAATGTGTACATCAACACAGTAATATACCAGTTATGAGCATTTGATTGCACCCCCCCCCCCCCCTCCACACTCTCTCTCTTTATCTCTCTCACACACAGCTAATTCCTGAAATGTAAAACTTCAATACAAAATACATACATACTCGAATAACCACACGTATACAAACATGAAATCACACATGCACATGAACCCATACATGAAAGACACCCACCCTTATGAACACATGCACACGATAACATATAATGTGAACAGAGACATAGAAACACACCCATGAGCAAGCACATTCAAAATAATAGTAATATTATACACTGGGTACTGTAATGTGTAGCACTCTCTCCAGTCCACTTCCAACTTTACAATGACCTTATATATTTCTATCCACAGCAACATCTCCTCCCCCAGCAAGCAGTACATTACCAATTTCGGTCTTGTACATTTGTATTATAACTTTTGTAATGGAGTGGTGGAGCAGTTTGTTCAGATTAGTTTATGTCCACAGTATATAACCATTGTGTCATATGTCAACATTTGTTCGCACAAATGAAGAAACATAATTATGTATTTGCATAACTATGAATAATTTGTCCTATGTGGCCGAGGGAAACAAAAGGCAGAACTGCCTCTACCAGAGTTGAAAGACTATAACGGCCAAAATCAAGGAACGTTCGAGCTAAAATGCCTGGACATACGGAGTTTGAAGCAATTTAAGTCATAGGTTGAGGGAAAATGATTTCAGGGAGAGAGTTTTAGAGCTCAGCTATTGAAAAAAAGAAACACTGGGGATATTGGTTCACGAGTTGGAAAGTTGCACATAGTGGTAGTGGGATTGTGTTGCAAGACGGGTACAACGAGCACTACGTAGAGGGGTGGTATGCCCCGAGAGAGCTCTTAGGAACACTGATTATTGTAATAACGGTAGAATACTGAGTGAGATGCAACATTTAAGCGAAGAGAGAATGACTGCTGAGAATCGGTGAATGGACGTGAATTAATGATGCAAAAGGATTGTTATACTACTTTGTCTCAAAGTGCTTTGTGAGAGGAGCACACCTAGCTTCTGGGAAGCTGTTTCAGCAAGACGAAAAAAAAAAAAAAATATATATATATATATATATATATATAAACAAATTGAGAAAGAGAGACAGTTCGAGTGGCAAGTTCAATACATTAACAGGGTAAAGCAAATAAATAACAAACAAATAAACAAATGAAACCAGATGATAGTTTCAATAATTCCAGATACTCTCATAATAAAAACTTACAAAATTATGTGTGTGTGTGTGTGTGTATGTGTGTGTGTGTGTGTGTGTGTGTGTGTGTGTGTGTGTGTGTGTGTGTGTGTGTGTGTGTGTGTGTGGTAATTATATATTTGTACAATATGTTGGTATATGTTAGATTAATTAGCATTTAAATTGGCCTCGGGGGTTGCTCTGGAGTTTTATCTTCCAAAATCCCATTAGTGTTTCTTTTCATGCATCTTTTCAGTTTCGATTATTATCTCCGCTATATTAAAGTTGCAAGGGTTTGTATTTGTATTATCTTATTAATGTTATCTTATATTTATATTTATATTTATTAACTTACTTTGTATTGTTTATTTATTTATATATTTAGTTAGTTAGTTTTGTAACGCACATAACGATTATAAAATATATTTTGGTTCGGGGTGTTAAATACTCGAAAAATTAATTTTAATTGACTATCCTAACCCATATTTCAGCTTTAAGTTTTTTGCTTGTTATATACATTACAGTATATAATTATACTGTATATCTATAATACATTTTGCTAGTTATTTGTATATTTATATGTGTCATATACAGCTATCAGTAATTGGGGTGATTTGATTTGACATGGTGTAAATAGATCAATGCACATTTATAACATTAATTACCAATAGTGGGCAATCAAGTATGTACGTGAATAAGATCCGTGAAAATGAATTAATAAATTCTAAACAAGCATATTAACTTTCAACCGTCAGCCCGGTCACAGCTTTATCTCTGTTACCTGTCCTATCTACCTATTTCGGCTATCTGATCTTCCCACCAGGCAAAGCTTGTGGTATTTTGGTGCTACCGACTTGGAGGCTCTTAGGCAATACTTCTTTTATTTCCCTTGGAAGGATTTTGCTTCCATGACCGGGGATCCTCGGAGTGTGCCGAACGTATTACTAAGGTAATCATCTTGGGCATGGAGGCTTGCCTTTTATTTCTCTCCATCTAATGCAAAAAAAAAAAAAAAAAAAAAAAAAAAAAAAATTGATTAACTCATACATATTCTACTGCTGTCTGCAATAAGGGGAAAACATTCAAACTGAACCATCAAACCAAATTTGGTATTCGACTTTCCAAAACCTCTTATATCAATAACAAACGTATTGAACTTTCTAGCTCTAGCTCTTCCCAGGCTTTCTGGTTTCTGGCCAAAAAAAACTACAACAATTTCACTTCCTTGTCTCCCTTTCCACTTTTCCACTCTGACGGGACCACCATCTCTTCTTCCTCTGACAAAGCTGAACTCCTTGCTCAAACATTCACTAAAGGTTCTACCTTGGATGAATCTGGTGCTATTCCTCCCTCCCTCCCTCAGGGTCACTAGACCTGTTGTTGCTTGATTTCCTTTGTACTCCTTTGTACTCCTTTGTACTCCTCTCTACCCCCACTCTCTTACTTATACCTAATACCGTAATAACTTCTAAGGATGTATTGTCTGCTCTCTCTGGGCTTAAAACTAAGTAGGCAAGAAGGCATATGGAAAAGATGGTGCTCCTCTTATTGTACTTACAACTTTTTTTCTGTGCTGACTCCCTCCCGGCCAAGGCAATCTTGTTTGCCTGTCCTCTATCATGTTCCCTTCTTACTCGAAGTTTGCTCTCATTCGACCTGTCCCATATGACCACTCTCAACCCTGCAACTATCGTCCAATTGCTCTCATTTCTTGCATCTCTAAAGTTATTTAATCTATTCTTAATTCAATTTGTTTTAAGTATTTGCCTTCTATTAATTTACTTTCAGATCGCCAGTATGATTTCCTTAAAGACTGATTTGCTGTTTATCTCTTCTCTTATCATGATAATGTTTGTAGATTTTCCTTTTGGGACTTTGGTGAGTCCTTTTCTACTGTGCTAGACATACCTAGAGTCTGACATAAATATCTTATTTCTAAACTATCATCCCTTCCTTTATCTGCGCCTTTATCTCCAATTTCCTTTCTGACCTTTCCATAGTTGTTATTGTGGACGGCCATCGCTCACTTCCTAAACCTATCAACTCTGTTGTTCCTCATGGTTCTTTCCTATCTCCAGCTCCATTTCTAATATTTATAAATGATCTTCTCAACTGTACCTCTAATTTTATCCACTCTTATGTCAATGACTACTCCTGGTGGTAGTCAGCATCTTAATTAGCTTCAATTTAACTTGAGTAATATGTAACTTATCAAGTGCAAAACTGGGATTATAGTTTCAGTTGGAGGTATGATGGCGACAATTTTGGAACTTTGTAAAACCAGATAGGATAAAATAGAAGGCTTTACATAAACACTGTCATCTCTTTAACCAATTCGGTACCAGCGATGTATCTTTATTTTATCTTGGCTATATATATACAATATTGTGCAGCTTAAGAAGGATCTGTGGTAGTTAAAAGGGTTAAGTGAGATCATTGGAAGCCTGTTCATTGCTGGAGGCACTTTTTAAGCTGAATTACATCGTTCAATGGTAGCCAGCATAAAGTGAAAAGGACGTCACCGGTAAGATAATTGTATTAACCCTTAACTAGCGGTGCGCAACATAAGTCGAGTATAATAAATTTGGACTATCTGGCGGCGCGCGACATAGG
The DNA here is from genome assembly GCA_032716605.1 of Paralithodes platypus. Taxonomy (NCBI): domain Eukaryota; kingdom Metazoa; phylum Arthropoda; class Malacostraca; order Decapoda; family Lithodidae; genus Paralithodes; species Paralithodes platypus. Next base: position 18,379,836 of record CM064523.1, on the reverse strand, counting down.
TCGTGTGGCAATTTCAGCACGTAATGTTGCTGAGAGAGAGAGACAAGTGGTGGCAGGAGAGTAGCGAGCGTATGACTGCTCCAGACCACCGCGGCGAACCTACTGACACGAATCCCACCTCCTCCCTCCCTCTCTCACTCGCTACATACTGAATTGTATGGGGAAAGTACCGAATTACATGCTTTTTGCACTCGTGTTGCGCGGTTGTTGCAAGAAAACTAGCCGTCATAAAAGGATCGTTGTGGTGTCATTGGAAAGCTCTGTTTATGCCCTTTCAGGGATAGATACTTGTTTTACGCTCTGGGTCTTATTTAGGCATGAAAATGATCACGTAAACAGCCCTATTTTGGCTAAAAACACCCCGCTGGGCGGTACATATAAATAGACCGCCTAGCCCGCTAATAAGGTGTTAATAACAACAATAACAGACTGCACGGTATGAAAAATTTCGTCGCATCGCCTGCAAGACCTTATAATATAGCAAATTATATACAGTAGATTGTGTCTTTTGTAGTACACGATAACAACCACAGCAACAATAATAACATTATATTTACATCAATTAACATTTCCGTCTTCGGTATGCATATAAATGATAAGTATCACTCCGTTCCTGGGATTATAATAATTATATGTAATATATACAGCACATAGGTTCACATCGTATACAGTCATTATAGCTCATTATATTTAATTTCAGAACAATTCTTCAAGAAAGATAACACAAATATTCCCTATTATGAGTAAATATATTCTAACGTAGTCAAATCTGAATTATTTTCTCCCATGGGTTCGTGGAATGACAGTATTTTAGTGTTTATACCCGGTATAGTGTTGGCCATTCGAAAATTATACAATATCTACCTTCACTTTTGCCGACGTAATATTGTCATTCATGCGTCACATTTTCGCTTTAGCTGAACATTTATTTTCACGAACCAATCCACATCGTTGGTTATAACAATATTGGCAACTCTGGGAAATGGCTTCAAATATAATTAATGTAGTTCTTTCAAAATAAGGCATACTATTTGTATCACGATTTCCACGCTCCATACTGTTAAAGTATTTAGCTTACAAATACGTTTTCAAACAGAGACCTGTCGTTAAAAGTGTATTCATTCTACTGTCAAACTAGTATATTCAATTTGTCCAAAGGATGTCTATGAATCACATGTTAAAAACGTTCATATTCGATCTGGCAGGTACTTCCTAAGCCAAGTACAATTGCTTAGAGGTCAAATAGTATACACATTGGTATTACATAACTGAAACACTTAAATTTAAATGTTTGTATAATTATGTGAACTAGTAATTTGCAATTGAGGGTTGCTTGGCAGGGTTTCTAAGTAGCTTCCTCCCATAACATAAAACAAAAAACACACACACACACACACACACACACACACACACACACACATATATATATATATATATATATATATATATATATATATATATATATATATATATATATAATTTATATAATAAGTACAATGATAATACTCATCAAATCAAAAACAATCTGGAGCAGTCAGACGGTAAATCAAAATATTACCTATTTGTTTCCTAGACATCGTTCCTTATAAATGATCTAATGCAAGTCAGAAAGAAAACATATGTGCGATATGATACTGAGAGGGTTGAGTAATTTGTGAGGGGAAACATAATATCTCAAGTTTATGTGATAAGGCTGATTCGGGCCTCTTTTGATATATTTGTATCAATTGACCTAAAGCTGTAAAATGTGCGTGTGCATTGTACCAAAATCACACTGTAACACAAGTATGATCATTAAAAGTGTCACAATTGTTTTGAGTATCAACTTCAAGATGAATTCATTATGCCTAATAATACAAATACAAATAGGGTTCTGGACAAACTGCTCTAGGTCATTTAGTTTGGAAAATATTTTGGCTTCCTCACCAGGTTGGTCAGTGAAATGGCACTAGAACCATTGGCGGTGGTGAACATTGGATCCTCTAAGATTGAGATTTCTGCGAAAGGAGAGATGGATAGAATATGTTCCACTTTATAAGTTAGATAGTCTAAGTATTTTGGATATTCAGTAGAAATAGGGGAGAGATAAAAAGCGAAAGAATATAGTTTGAGAGTGATAAGAAAGCTTTAACCAGAGAGAGGAGAATTCAGAATAATCAAAGTTGAGAACACGAGACAAAGCTAAGATTGTTGTGCACATAGACGCAGCATCCACCGTTGGCTTGAAACTGAGAATTGAAATAGTAGGATACAGAGAAGGGTTTGCTGTCAGTAGTCCCAGACAAATGAGCTTCGGTGAGAAAGAGAAGATCAAGGTTGCCACATGAGAGGTGGTGTTCGACAGAGTGAAAGTTAGAGGAATAACAGCAAATGTTATATACAATTAATAATAAGAGTGGAAGGTAGTGGTTCCAAGATATTTGATGAGTTGCGATCAGGGGCCAAGCCAATGGGGACATTTCTATATACCACCTCCTTTACGTTGGGCACGTAGTACCCGTCTTGCAACATAATCCCACTCATTCTCTATGCAACTCTCCAACCCAAGAGTGAAACGATACTCCTAATCGTTCTTCTATTCAACAGCTGAGCTCTGAAACTCTCTCCCCGAATCCATCTTTCCCTCTTCCTATGACTTAAATTGCTTCAAACTCCATGTGTCCAGATATTTTGTCTCGAACATTCCTTGATGTTGGCCCTGTCACTCCATCAACTCTGGGGGAGGCAATCGTCACAGGCAGTTTTGCCTTCTGTCCCCCTCAACCACATAGAAAACAAAAATAAATAAATAAATAAAACAATCTGCCCTCACCCCCCACCCCCTCTTGGGGACTCCGAGGAGGGTCGTAATTTATATAATATATACGGTATATATATATATTTTTTTTTTTTCTTCTATATTCTAACTACTAGTACCCTCTCGGGCATAGGCTGAGAGCCTGTACATGCAACCTCTCAACACGGTGAAGCCCGTGAGGTCTTGTTTCAGTCTAAGGAGTGAGACACGTGAAGCATTAGAGTTCAACTCACGGCTCGAACCAGCCCCATCTCTGTCTCACCACCTAGACTCGGACCCTCACTCTCAAAACGCCACATATTGAGCAATGAACTCACTAGGCATTGCCCCCTTGTAGCATATTTTGAATATGGGAATATTCAAACAGTGCTATTTAGTCGGGGAACAATGAGGGTATTTTTTTGGCGTTTCAGTGGGCTTTGTGGTAATGCACTGATACTAGGTACAGCACAAATTCCATCCCAATAATAACTTCATTAAAGAAGTGTAGTATGTAAGATGTTGTAATAGAGTGTATAGAAAGAGAGAGGTGTTTATGAGGGCAAACTGGGATTGCCCGATGTGTTGATGAGGCACGGAAAGGATCAGCAAAGGAGGCCAGGTGGTGAAACAAGAGTTCCAATTTTCCTTAAACCAGTCTATGCCGGGGACGTCCTTATCATCATAGACTGGCACATTTTCAGCTTAAGGAGGATTTGTGGTAGATAAAAGGATTAACTGAGATAGTTGGTGGCCTTTTGGTGGTTGGAGGTCCATCCTAAGTTTAAGGGGAGATGGGTCTTTTTCTAGATACCCTTTTCCCTCATGTATAGCCCCATTAGTGTTCAGATTTCTAGATTGTCCCATTATTATAGTTTGTCGATGTTAAGACCTTTCGCCTCATTTCTTTGTCAATATTTAGACCTTTCGTGCTATTAAAGTGTCGCTTTATTTTCCTAGCGAACGATAGTGCGCCTGTAATTCTGCCGACAAATATACAAACAAATCTAGAAGGGGCATCTAATGGATGTTTTATTTGTTTTTTATGTTTGATGGAGATTTATGGAGGAAACTAGAACAATAATAATAATAATACATATATATAGCAAATAATATGGAAGTCCATCCCCCCTAAATATAATCACTTAGTAGTTGCCAGAATATAATGAAAAGAACGTAACCAGTATTGTATGGGTTAACATCCACCTGTAGCGCTAGCCGAGAGTACCGCCCATGCACAGGGATGGTACAATCACGGCTGTAAATTGTGGACTATAGGATAATTCCCTTTCTAGACACCACGCACGTGTATCGCATCCTAACACAATCTACACTCAGCGAAACTGGGTAGTTTAAACTGCCAGGCCCCGACCACTACTGAGACGCCAGTAACTTGGCAGAAAACATTAAGTAGAAAAATGGTTTACACACACACTTCATTATATGCTATAAACTAAAAATATATTTTATTAAGTCTCGGAGAGAGTGCTAGTGTGACGTTGTATATTGTAGGTATGCCAGGTTATGTATTGAATGTTATATATTGCAGAGACGGTTAGTTATTGTAGGTATGCCAGGTTATGTATTGAATGTTATATATTGCAGAGACGGTTAGTTATTTATCGACTATATTATGTTCAGGCACATAAACGAATGGGCATCAAGAGGAAGACGAGGGTTATGTTTAAAACCCACGTCTCCTGCATAATGCCTACTATAGTTAAGCTTTAACCCTTTTAGTGCGAGTAACGTCCGTTTTATTGTATTCTAGTTACCATTAAACGATATTATTTAGCTTAGGAAAGACATCTAGCAACTGACAGGCTACGAATGATCTCAATTATACCTTATATTTACCACAGATCCTTTCAAAGCTGCATAAACTCGTCTATATATATATATACAGTAACTGCAATTATTAAATAAAATATACGTCTTCCGTACCGAAAGGGATAAAGTCCTCACCTTCGCATAACTTGTTATAGAGACGAGTAAAAGCGAATAGCGAAACACAAGAGTGTTACCTTCTAAAGCATGTAAACTACCATATATTGCACATTTTCTGACCTGGTTTAGCATACGTCAAAGAAAGAGAGAGAGAGAGGGAGAGAGAGTGCTAACATAAACCAAGATTCAAGGGACTAGACTTCTCAAATGCCACTCCAGACTTAAATTATATGATCTGCCAGTTTAACAATACTTAAGGGTTCATTTCCTCTCAAGTACTATTTTAACTAACTACCAATACTATTAACGCTTTCCAATCTTAAGTTTTGATTTCATATATCACTGCCCCAGGAAAAATTTATATGTTCTGTGTAAATGAGATTAATGTATTCCTTTAAATCTATAATATTGATGTAAAATATACACATTTGTATACTTAGTACAAAGAGACCTTAGTGGCTACCAACCCTGCTGGAGTTTTAAGCCAGGATATAACATAAAAACACAAGAGATCGGGAGTCTGCAGAAAGCCAATTGGCCCACACAAGGCAGATCTCTTTCACACCTCGTCCATGTGCCTATTTAATTTTATATTGAAGCTCTCTATCGTTCTTGATCCTACTATGGCACTCGGTACCCTATTCCACATATCTGCAACCCTGTTAGCAAACTAGTATTTGCCTATGTCTTTTCTGAAACTAAATGTATTGAATTTGAAACAATTTGTACGAGTTCTCTCGCTATCCCTGAGCTTTATATTTTGTTCGATTTTTTTTAAATTTATCTATTAATTATTGTTGTTTAGTTTCCTCGCTAGACGTCCATCAATATTTAAAAATCATCCCCAAAAATCACCTTGTAGATACATTCGAAATTTTTCGGTAGAAAAATTTCCCGGCCGAAGGCCGGTTCCTCCTAATTTACAGACTCCCAATCGCTTTCAAGGAAAAAAAACTAGCTAAATGTCACGAAAGGTCTTAATATTGGCACATAAATGGGGCGAAAGGTATTAAAATCGCCAAACTAATGGGCCGGCTATAGCTCAAAATTAGACAATTTCAATTTAACACCTCTACTACTTCAGTTTTCCTTACTGTCAATAAGACAATAAAGGTCAGGTAGGAGTCATATCAGACTGAAAATGTCAACATATGGTAAAATGAAGAACGCCCATTAGAGTTACAGGGGGCTGGATATTGACCTTTTAACACTGCGTTCAACTTTGATTATCACGCTCTAAAATATATGTAATCGATACAAAATATATGTAATCGATACAAAATATATGTAATCGATACAAAATATATGTAATCGATACAAAATATATATAATCGATACAAAATATATGTAATCGATACAAAATATATGTAATCGATACAAAATATATGTAATCGACACAAAATATATGTTAACCCACTAGTTAAGTTCACTGACATAATTTGGCAACGATAATGCTAACTTTTAAATTGTGGCGAACATAATTATCTCGTAAATACATTTAGACCGAGATGTCCCAGAGTGAAACTGTCCAGTGTCCCACTGACGGGACCAAGGATCAAGCCCAAGTCCCACGCTTTCTACACGTCTTCTCCTCGATCTTGTACTGTTATTATTATTATTCTGGTTATTATTACCATTATTATTGTTGTTATTATTGTTATTATCATTGTTATTATTAATAGTATTATTATTATTGTTATTATTATTATTATTATTATTATGTTGTTGTTGTTGTTGTAGTAATAGTAGTATATAATTTTTACTATTATTGTTTTTTGTATTATTTGTTCAATAATAATGACAGCAATACACTGTTTGCTTGTGTTTATATGATAAACATTATTTTCTAATGTAGCTAAGCAGACAATTATTACTAAGAGAAATTTTATATACGGATATTTGCTATTCAAATTATCTAGGAATTTCTCTGCATCCTTTACTTTGTTTTAATAAACACACAGAAGAGTGTGAAGCCATGAAAAGAGTAAAGATGGGAAAACATCAGGAATAGATGGAGTGGGTGGGTAAATGCTGAGGTATGGTGATGAAATAGTGATTGAATGGGTATGGAAAATATGTAAATTAGCATAGGAGAAGGGGAGTGCACCTGGTGACTGGAAGACAGGCATAATAGTCCCCCTGTATAAGGGTAAAAGGGAAAGAGCAGTGTGTGTTAACCACCGGGGAATATGCCTTCTAAGCGTAGTAGGGAAGGTGTGTACAGTAGGGTAGTGATTGAAAGAGTGAGAGCGAAAACGGAGAAATGGATAGGTGACGAGCAGGGCGGGTTTAGTAAGGGAGTACAAAGGAAATCAAGCAACAACAGCCCTAGTGACACCTCTAGCTTGCTTGTCCTCCAAAACACTGAGGATCAAGTGTCCAAACAATGGTTTAGAGTGGGTAAGGGGAAATTGGAAAGGGAACTACTGCCCTGGAACTAATGTCCGTGGCAGGATTAGGAAGTTAGTAGGGTACAGATGGGTTAGTAACATGTCACAGATATAAATGACCTTTTGTATATCTGGGAAAAAGAGAGTAGCGTCTTAGTAATATATATACCGGTACGGTACGCAATAATCCTTGATGAATCTAAAGAGGGAATAAAACAAAGTTTTTCATTTACAAACGCAGTCAGTCGCAGGTTTGATGCAAGATATTTGTCTAGGCGAAATTTAAAAGAATCAACGGTGCTGCAGTCTATAACGTTTCGGGGAAGCCCATTCCACAACTTGACAGCTCGATTGAAGAAGAAATTCTTAGATTAGTGGGAGTTAAAAGATTTACCAATAATTTTGCAACCGTTTCCCCGTTTGTAAGTAGATTGGTCGATAGTGAAGTACTTACTACAGTTCATATTGTCGATGCCTTTGATAATTTTGAACACTTGAATTAAGTCGCCTCTTAATCTGTGCTGGGTTATAGGAAATAGATGTAATTCTCTAAGTCGCTCCTCGTATGGTTTGTTCTTTAAGCTAGGTATCATTTTGGTAACTCTACGTTGAACTTGTTCTAACTTGTCTATATCTGTTTGGTAATAAGGGCTCAATATTGTTACTCCCAGATCGGTTTATCTGTCTACACTCTTAAGCTGAGTGCCATTCATCGAATAGTTTGCTTTCTCATTTTGGTATCCGTTATGTAGTACATTACATTTATCCGCATTGAAACTCATTTGCCAAATTTGGGCCCAGCATGACAACTTGTTTTGCATATCATCAACTTGTTCTTTTGAGAGTACGCTATTTGCAATTTTTGTATCGTCAGCAAACTTTGAGATTGTACATGTGAGACCCCCATCTATGTTGTTGATGTAAATTAGAAAAATAATTGGTCCTAGTACCAATCCCTGGTGTACCCCGCTACTTACATTGGTCCACTTAGATGCCCTACCATTTATGACTACTCTTGGCTTTCTGTCGCTGAGCCAATCTTCCATCCATTTCAACATACCATCTTGTATTCCATGCACTTTTAGTTTTAGCAGTAAACGTTTGTGGGGAACATTGTCAAAGGCCTTTTGAAAATCAAGGTATATAATATCTACAGCTTTACTCTCATCATAGAGGTTGAGAATATCGTGGAAGAAGTCAAAGAGATTTGTTGAGCAGGAATATTTGTTACGAAAACCGTATTGAGTATCTTCAAATATGTTGTTTTCTTCTAAGTGATTTACGAGTCTGTCTCTTATGAGTATTTCTAGCATTTTACATACAACTGAGGTCAAGCTAATTGGACGATAGTTACTGGGTAGGGATTTGCTTCCTTTTTTAATATCGGTGTAATGTTGACTAGCTTCCACTGATCAGGCATAGTTCCAGAATGCAAGGATTTATTGAATAGCAATGTCAGTTGTTTGGAGAGCTCATCCTTAGCTTCATTTAGAATTCTAGGTGAAATTGTATCAGGTCCAGCCGTTTTATTTACCTTGAGTTTATCTAAACATTTCAATACTTAAAAGGGACATAAGTTGTATGCTGCCTTTATGGACTTGGAGAAGGCATATGGCAGAGTTGATAGAGGTTTGTGGAAAGTACTGAGAATATACAGAGTAGACGGCAAGTTGCTGAAAGCAGCGAAGAGCATGTATGAGGGGGCAAAGGCATTAGTAAGTGTGGAGAATGAGCAGAGCGAGTTCTTTGATCTGAATGTTGGGTTAAAGCAAAGGTGTGTGATGTCCCCATGGCTGTTCAATATATATATATGGATGGAGTCATGACAGAAATACAAGGAAGAGCAGTGGATGTTGGTGTACCTCTGATAAGGGAAGGACAACAAGTGGAAGTTGCCTGTACTGCTGTTTGCTGATGATACAATTCTGATGAGTGATAGTGAATGGGAGTTGCAGGGTCTGGTAAATATGTTTGGAACAGTATGTGAAAAACGGAATCTGAAGGTAAATGTGGGGAACAGTAAGGTTATGGTCTTTGAAAGGGGTGCAGCCACAGAGTGTGAGGTGAGGTTGAACGGTCAGGTTATGGAGAATGTCAGCTCATTTAAGTATTTGGGCAGTGTGTTGAGTAAAGATGGGAGTATAGACGAAGAAGTGTGAGAGAGGGTGCAAAAGAGGAAGAGGGTTGTAGGAAGCTGAAATAAGTAACAAGAAATAGGGTGGTCAGCATGGAAGTAAAGAAGTCCTTGCATGACAGTGTGGTAATCCCGACATTGAAGCGAAAGCATGGACGTTGGTGAAGAGACTCAAACCAAGAGTGAGAGGGGTGGAAATGAGTTAGCCTACTTGAAAAGTGTGTGCAGAGTTAAATGAAGGGATAGACAGACAAATGGGGAAGTACAAGAGAGGTGTGGTGTGGATGTAGATGTGCTGGAAAATGTGAAAAGGAACACATTGAGATGGTTTGGCCATGTGGAACGTTTGGGAAGCGAGAGAATGACTAAGAGAGTACAAGAACGAGGTGGAAGGACAAAGAGGGAGAGGTAGACCGAGTGAGAGGTGGAAGGATGGAGTTAAGAAGTATATGAGCGAAGGCGGTGCTGGAAGGGAGGAGGGGTGTCGACTGACTGGGGACAGAGGTGCATGGGCCGTTTCATTCGTGACCAGCGCTTCGCAGATCATAGCGTCCGGCAATAGATAGATAGATATAAATAAACAAACACATACATGATATATCAATTCATCTTTTATCACAAATGGTCTCATGATTAACGGAGCATTGTTCTCATCACATTTCGCTCAATTCCACATAACATACAGTTAAAGGCCCACGAGCAATACAGCAGGAGCGCAAGTCCATGGCTATGTTGGCAACTAGACTGTCTCTTTCTTTCAAATATAATAACAGTATATGGATTCTGGCAAACATTGGGGTGAATAATATGATTCTTTTCACACAAACACACATGTGAATCATGACCGGGGCAGGAAAGTATCTATATGTACGCACGTGTGCTTCCGTGAATGAAACATATGAATTGTCCCGATGTTTGTCAAAATACTGTAGATTAATTTGGTTTATACTCAGTTGAGTCGGCCTTAAGGCCGAATATATTCTGTAAAAAGGGTGGACAAGTGTGTAATGATTTTGATTAATATCCTCTTACTGGACATATCCAGATTCAGAAATGATTAATGTTTTGGAGGTTTTATGATCTAACTATCTGAGGTAGAAGCACCATGCATGGATTAAGAAGCGCGTATATTATCCTGTAATGCTTGCACTTTGACAATAATCTTTAAGGAGGTCACATGCCTCCATGTTGTTTACCTTTAAACATTTAATGATGAATAATACTAACTTGTTTTATTGCGGGCCATCGATATTGCTAATATTTAAAAAATATATTAATTTGCATGTGTGCCAGTGTTGACATAGTACACAATATGAACTAGTTCGTGGACAAAAGGTAAAATGCAGTAGCATCTGAGAAGCTTTATATCAGCCATAAATAGATAGAGGTTGAGTGAATGACTAAAGCAGGTTTATGGGAGTGATGTGGAAGGAGCAGAGAGAGAGAGAGAGAGAGAGAGAGAGAGAGAGAGAGAGAGAGAGAGAGAGAGAGAGAGAGAGAGAGAGAGAGAGAGAGAGAGAGAGAGAGAGAGAGAGAGAGAGAGAGAGACGGATAATTAGATGGAAGTTTAGAGTGGAGAGATATATTAATGAAAATAGTGTTGAGTGGGCGGAGGGGCACCATCTGCCAGATGATAGAGGGGTTTGGAGGTGATTCGTTCGCGGGCACCTCTTCGGGACTTTAGTCGTCCATCATTATGTAAATAATTAAATAGATAGATGTAACATGTTATGATAAATTAATGAACTAACTGTACATTAGCTCAGCGCAAATATTTATTGCAATTGCCACCGAAGTGTGTAAATGCTAAGTGTGTAACAGCTGATATTGTCTTTTTGTTTTTATCCAGGGCCGTCGCCGGTGGCGTGGAGGTATTTTTATCACTTATGTCTGTGTGTGTGTTTCCTGTCAGCGGGCATACTGTATGTATACATAGATTATCTGGAGAAAGAATGAGGTGTTTCCGATCACTTATCATGCACACCACACTTCCTCCTTCAAAATTATTTAAACAAATATGATGAATACAGGCCCAGCCTCGGAGTCTTCAAGGGGGGGGGGGGGGGGAAAGGCGGACCATAAATGCCCACACACCTGCCCGACCTTCCCCTGACGACCCCTCTAAATGCTCTGGACCACTGCCTGTCACTCTTACCATCAACTTTTGCAATATTCGCAGACTTTCCTCTAATTTTCACTCCGTCGAACACCATCTCTTCTGCTACAAACCTAATCTTCTTTTCCTCACCGAAACCCAGGTATCTGAGACAACTTCCAGCAGCCCCATCTCTGTATCCTCCTACTTTCTCTATCCTAGTTTCAAAGTCAAAGGCGGATGTTGTGCATATGTGCACAACAAACTGACTTGCTCTCGTGTTCCCAATTTCGACTCCTCTGAATTCTCAACTTTATGGCTCAAACTATCCTGTCATTCTCATACTAAATATTTCTGTGTTGTCTGTCTTTCCCCTAACTCTACCGACTTTCCCAAATTCTTGACTATCTAAACTCTAAAGTGAAACACATTCTATTCATCTCTCCCTTCTCTGAAATTTCCATCTTAGGAGATTTCAACATTCCCCACCGCCAATGGGTCTCCTCTCACACTACTGACCAACCTGGTGAACAAGCCTATGTCTTTTCTATCATAAATTACCTAGAGCAGCTTGTCTAGCAACCCATCCGTATCCCAGATCGCTTCGGAGATCGGCCCAACATTCTTGACTTATTTCTGACTTCTAACCCTTCTTCTTATACTGTCAATCTTTTCTCTCCTTTGGGCTCCTCCGACCATAAACTTATCTCCGACACCTGTCCTATCTCTTCAGTATGGCCACCCGATCCTCCCAGCCGGCGGTGCTTGTGGCACTTTGGCGCTGCCAACTGGGAGGCTCTCCGGCAGTACTTCTTCGATTTCCCATGGAATTACTTTTGCTTCTGTGGCCGAGAACCCTCGGAGAGTGCTAAATGCATTACCGAGGTAATCCTCTCGGGCATGGAAGCATACATTCCATTTTCTTTCTCTCAGTCTAATGCAAAAAAATATTGGTTTACTGCTTGTTCTACTGCCGTCCACAATAAGGAGGACGCATTCAAACGGTACTGACGCCTTAAAACTCAAGAATCTCATTCTTCCTATGTTTCTGCCCGGAATCAAGCCAAATCTGTTCTTCGACTTGCCAAGCACTCTTTCATCAATAATAAATGCACTGAACTATCCAACTCTAGCTCTTCCCAAGTTTTCTGGCATTTAGCCAAAAACCTCTCCAATAATTTTTCTTCCTCATCTTTCCCTCCCCTTTTCCACACTGATGGCACAACCATCACTTCTTCCTCTGACAAAGCTGAACTCTTCGCTCAAACATTTGCTAGAAACTCCACCTTGGATGATTCCGGTGCTATTCCTCCCTCTCCACCCCCCTCTCACCTACTTATGCCTAATATCCTAATCTCTTCTAAAGATGTACTTTCTACCCTCTCTGGGCTTAATACTAAGAAGGCGTAGGGTCGGACGGTGTTCTTCCTGTTATACTAAAAAATTGCGCTTCCGTGCTGACCCCCTGCCTAGCAAACTCTTTTGACTCTGTCTCCCCTCTAACGTCTTCCCTTCTTGCTGGAAGTTTGCTCTCCTGTCCCAAAGAAGGGTGACCGCTCTCAACCCTCCAACTATCGTCCAATTGCTCTCATCTCCTGTATCTCTAAAGTTTTCTTTTAAACTATTCTAGCTTCCAAATTTCTCAAGCATTTCTCTTCTCATAATCTGCTCTTAAGGGTTGTTCTACTGGTGATCTTCTTTCATATCTTACTAACTCTTGTTCAACCAACTTTCGGGACTTCGGTGAGACTTTTTCTGTTGTACTAGACATATCGTAGGGCGTAGGCCTTCGATAGAGTCTGGCACAAATCTTTAATTTCCAAACTACCCTCCTTCATTTTCTATCCCTCCATCTGTGCCTTTGTCTCTAATTTCCTTTCTGGCCATTCCATAGCTGCGGTTGTGAACGGCCATCGATCACATCCTCATCCTATTAACTCTGGTGTTCCTCAGGGTTCTGTCCCATCTCCTATTCTCTTTCTAATTTTCATAAATGATCTTCTCAACTGTACATCCAGTCCCATCCATTCATATGCAGACGACTCTACCTTACACTACTCAATTAGATTTCTAGAACGTCCCAGCCACCAGTCTCTCAAAATCAAACGTAATGAAGCCATAGAACACTTATCTTCTGAGCTAGCTACTATTTCCAATTGGGGTAGAGAAAACCTTGTTGCAATTAATACTTCCAAGACCTAATTTATCTATCTTACTACCTGTCAGGAACCTCCAGAGGACTATCCCTTATTTTTCAACAATACAAAAATCAATCCTTCATCTTCTCTCAATATTCTTGGTGTATATTTTTCTTCTGCTCTCACTTGGAAGGACCATATTACCAGTCTTGCTAAGGCAGCCTCCCAGAAGCTGGGTGTGCTCAACCGCCTCAAGGGGTTCTTTACCCCTGCACAGCTTCTTGCTCTGTACAGGGGCACGTCAGTGTGTCCCTATGTTGAGTATTGTTCATATGTTTGGGAGGATCCTCTCACACCGCACTCCTAGACAAAGTAGAAAGGAAAGCCTATCGTATCATTAACTCTCATCCACTCACCAACTCTCTGCAATCTCTCTCTCTCTCTCTTCGCCGCAATGTTGCATCTCTCTCGCTATTCTATTGCTACTACAATAAAGTAGATGTGCCGTTTCGCCCAAAATCAAAACGGCATACCCAACTCTGCGAAGGGTTACCATCATCACTAATATTACCACCATTATTACTACTATTATCATCATCAAAACCATATTTTGGACCTAAAATCATAACTGTTGCACATATTAAAAAAAAAAAAAAAATGTATTACCGTCGCATTCACGCACCGAATGTTCGTGTGAAGTTTGGTGAAAATCCGTCGAACGATCTAGGAGGAGTTATCGGACAGACAGACAGACATACAGACAGACAGACATTTCGGCCGGCATGTACCACTATACGGGGGGTGATGCCACTCTGCTTACGCAGAGTTGATAATCAGTGTTCCTCAGAGCTTTCCCAGTTTATGCCACCTCCTCTACCTAGGGTACATAGTACCCGCCTTGCAACACGAGCCCACCCCTACTCTGTGCAACTCTCCAACCCAAGAGTCAAATGCTGTTCTCAGACTTTCTTCTATTCAACTGCTGAGCTCTGGAACACTCTCCCAGAATCACGCTTTCCCTCTTCCTATGACTTAAATTGCTTCAAATTCCGTGTGTCCGGGCATTTTAGCTCGAACGTCCCTTGATTTTGGCCCTGTCAATCTTTCAAATCTGGGGGAGGCACTCTCTGCAGGCAGTTATGCCTTTTGTCTCCCTCATTCACATAGAAAAAAAAAAAAATATATATATATATATATATATATATATATATATATATATATATATATATATATATAACTTATGTAGTCTATCTATGTATCTATTTCTCTATTATACTCTGGCACATACCCCCTTTTTTTATTGAGGGGGCCGAATCGAGACAGAGCCCGAGTAGGGACAACACAACACAACAACAAAACAAACCAAAGACAAAGCACAAAATCACACACATCTAGGTTGTCCAGGAGAAAAACCAATAGACCAAGGCCCATTTTGGGTCCCCAGCATAAGATTCTCAGGTCCCAGATCTCTTAGAGAGGCTCCGGTCTCCTTAGGCATACACGCAGCTAAGCTTTACCACCACAAGCTTACCCACCATACATCCAGACGTACCCTTCATATATACCGGCTCCCCGGGCCAGGCGCTGACGGACTATTATCTAGTCTAGCTAGCGCCTGACCCCCTCTCCCAAACAACCCAGTTTACAATTTTCTATTCACTAGCATTCTCCATTCATTCCTATTTCTTACCACTTATCTTGCCTGATTTATAGTCATTCCTCTATCTGCCAACACTTATCCTACACAGTTTCTCCATCTCAATGGAGGTCCTCTTACCCCTCTACCTCCCCTTGTATCTGACTCACATATTCTCTTTGTAAGCTTTTCATATTCCATTTGTTCAACATGTCCATACCAGCTCAGCACCCTTCTGTCCACTCTGGCCGACAAATGTTCCTACTGCCCCACCCTCCCACACATCTCCTCAATCCGTCCCCATGAGTCACTCCACACACACTACTCAAGCAGCTCATCTCCATCAAATCCAGCTGTCTTCTCTCCCTTTTCTTCAGAGCCCATGTTTCAGCCCCATTCATCACTGTTGGTACAACAATCCCTTGATACATTGCACTTTCAACTTTCATTCAGACATCTCTCACCTTCCATACACTTCCCACTGCTCCGAAAACTTTCCTTCCCTCACACACTCTCTGTTTTACCTCCACCTCCACACCCCCACTCTTTCCTATCATTCCTTCCAGATACTCAAAACACTCCACTCGCTCCAGCATTCCCCCATCCAGCCTCATATCTAGATTCACACCCCAGGACCACCTCTACTACACACCATCACTCTACTTTTATTGACGCTCACCCTCAGCTTCCTCCTCCCACAAACCACACCAAACCCTCTGACTACTCGCTGCAGCTTCTCCTCAGAATCCGCCACCAACGCTATATCATCAACAAATAGTAACTGATTCAACTCCTAATCTCTACCATTCTTTCCTACTAAACCCAATCCTCTATCTATAGTTCTAATTTTCACTTCCCTCACCACACCATCAATATATACATTAAACAGCCAGGGTGACATTACACAACCCTGTCGCAGACTTACAGCTACCTTAAAATATTTCATCAACTCATTATTTCCCACTCTAACACACACTCTGTTCTCTTCAAAACAATCCTTACTGCTCTTAATTTAACTAATGTCCACCAATTTCATAAATGTAATAAATGGTGAATCTCCCCAATTTGTTTTACTAAACAAGGAAGCTTTAGAACTCTCTCTCTCTCTCTCTCTCTCTCTCTCTCTCTCTCTCTCAGTCTGTCTTTCCCTCACCCTATGATTTAAACTGCTTCAAACTCCGTGAGTCCAGACATTTTGACTCTATCGTTCCTTGAATTTGGCTCTCTATCACTCTTTTCAACTTTGGGGGAGACACTTGTTACAGCAAACTTTGCAGTTTGTCTCTTTTATACACATAGTACAAATGGAGATACCAAAGAATACGCAAAGATATATAATTACAGAATAAATGTCCCTACAGAATACATACTGATGTCCGACAAACACGCATTCTACTGGAGGCAGATAGTTTTCAAACCTTAACTACATCAAAGTGTTTACCTAATTGAAATCTACTCATGGGCTTAATCTCTCATAATCCTGTATAATAATATAATCAGCCCCACAACGATTAACGCATAATCCCTAATGGTGGCAGAGATCAGTAAGGGTAGGCAAGTGATTTTGTGATCAATTTACTTTTGTTGGAAAAATGTAATTTGAATTTAAATGTAACGAACCTTTTGTGATATAATATTATAGCCTAAACTAATATGCATTTCGACTTTGTTTAATAATACATAATTCTAAAAGTTTAAAATATCCTAAAACTATTGCAATTAACTAGGCAAGAGTTAATACCTATACATTTGAATACATACAGTAGCCTATACCTAGCCAGAAATACTTTGAACATTCAGAATTTCGTGGAACATACCGTGACCACTGCACCGTGATAATACAGTCTGACGTTACCCAGAATAGATGTATATAGGACTAATAGGCAGGTTATTTGTTCGCAAGACAAACAAAAATACCTCATTATTTCGCGGAACGCACTAGGTATTTTAAAAATGTTCAATGAGGCCAAAGCTGTACGAACGTTTGTATGTGGGTTTGTGTGTGAGAGAGAGAGAGAGAGAGAGAGAGAGAGAGAGAGAGAGAGAGAGAGAGAGAGAGAGAGAGAGAGAGAGATAGAGAGAGAGAGAGAGAGAGAGAGAGAGAGAGAGAGAGAGAGAGAGAGAGAGAGAGAGAGAGAGAGAGAGAGAGAGAGAGAGAAGTGTGATGTGTGTGGGTATGTGTGCGAGTATATAATATGTTTGTGTATGGTAGTAAATATAAGATTATCTGACACTTTAGGACTGCATTTGTGTACGAGAATGAGAGTGTGTGTGTATAATAATAATAATAATAATAATTAACGGTTTATTCACAAAAGCAGCCCGAAGGCTGAAAATATACAAGGAAGTTGATACATAGTTAAAATTAAAATTAAAATTAAAATTGACACAAGAGCTAACAGGCTAATTTACAAATGAAAAATATGTATATAATTTATTGATTGTTTAAGACCTTAATTATTGAAGGAATGGCACTGTTCTTGTAGCGGTCAGTCCGTGGTGCTCTTACGGGGACAATACGGTTGAAGTGGCGAACAGCGCGTAGAGGAGGAAGGGCGTCTATGTTTGTGTGTGTTTGTGTCTTCAAATATGCATATGTATGAAACTGAATGTGCGTATCTGTGTACTGTACTGTATATCAGAGTGTATGAGTATGTATATTGATCAAAGCACGAGTTGGCGAGAGTGTACATGTATGAAAGAGAGTGTGGATTAACTACTTCAGGATCATGATGCGTTTTGACATTTATTCTGGCTGTTAGACGATTGTATACAACTAAGAAAGGATATGTCGGAGTTATAAGGGTAAAGACTGGCCCATTGAACCCACTGATTCCATATATCCTTCCTACTCTCAAGTGTTTGCTTGGCATTTTCAGAGTATTTTTATGTCTATGGGTATGAAGGAGACAAAAAACAGACTGTTTGTAACGAGTGTCGCCCCCAAAGCCAAACGAGTGACAGGGAGCGAAATTCAAGGGGCGTTGGGGTAAAAATGCCTGGACACACTAAGTTTAAAGCAGTCTTAATCATAGGGCGAAGGAAAGATTGACTGAGGAAGAAAGTTCCAGAGTTCAGTAG
Organism: Paralithodes platypus; assembly: GCA_032716605.1. NCBI lineage: Eukaryota > Metazoa > Arthropoda > Malacostraca > Decapoda > Lithodidae > Paralithodes > Paralithodes platypus. The sequence goes on along the minus strand of CM064523.1, from coordinate 18,361,639 downwards.
TTGAGTAGAAGAAAGACTGAGAAAATTAGCTAATTCTTATATATATATATATATATATATATATATATATATATATATATATATATATATATATACTGTACATATACTGTATATATATTATACAGTTTACACAGTATATATATATATATATATATATATATATATATATATATATATATATATATATATATATATATATATATATATATATATATACAATAGTCACATATTAATGTTGAAAGCGTTAATTTGGAAATTGCGAGCCAGTGTGCAGTGTAAAATGGAATAGTTTTATTTTGTATTTCTGTTCATATTGGAAGTGATATGGTTGAGTGGGTGTGAGCATTGGTATAGCTGGTTGTATGTACTCTCTCTCTCTCTCTCTCTCTCTCTCTCTCTCTCTCTCTCTCTCTCTCTCTCTCTCTCTCTCTCTCTCTCTCTCTCTCTCTCTCTCTGTATTTTAAAGGGAAACCAGACCTGTACAAGAAGTATAGCGTTCATCTTTCGAACAAAGGAGTACAATACATGAGTACAATCTTAGACAAGGGGTTTATGACTATCACCAAAAACTCATCTTGATTTCAGCAACAAATCTTTATACACAAATTTGTGTATGAAGACCGTGCAAATGGAAAGAGAGGCGGTGGTGTGGAAATGTAGATTTAACCTCACTAGCTGCCTAAATAAACCCCCCTCCCCTTATGACATCTAGAAATGGTTTGTGCCCGAATAAATATAATATAATCTATATTTTAGTAATTTCACCACAACACCAAACACCTCCAATGAAATTAATGAAAGCATAGATGTGATCCACCAGGATCGTACCAGCATACTACAAAGAAGGCGATGATGTATTATGTTACGAATTGCTAAATGAAACTACGTATGATTAATGTATTCTTCTAGGCGATTACAATGTCCCTAATATAGAATGGAATCTTGTCACCGGAAATATAGCTAATTAAATCAAAATGATAAATTTTATAAAGGATGATATTTTATATCAGTGTGTAAAGGAAGACACACGTGAACAAAATATTCTGGACTTTGTCATAACTACCCATGAACATGTAGTTACTAATTTAGAGGTAGGAGAACATCTGTCAAATTCCGACCATAGAATCATTAGGTTTGTTGTTAATTGCAGCGATACTATCAACACAACACATTTTTGGCGGTAGACTTTAAAATTGCTGATTTGGACATACTTAGACAAGCACATCATAACACACACTCATTTCTAGATATAAATAACGAAATATATGAGATGTGAGAATATTTTAAAAACATATTTATGTTAAACGAACAAGTGAAATTAAAGAGCTACCATGGTTCAACAGTAACATCGGTAATGCAATCAAACATAGAAAGAATATGCTCAAACCCTAAGCATTGTTATATCTACTTCTATAACAACAGATAAATACAAAGCAGAATAGGCCAAATAACTAGAGATGATTAAATAGTGACAGCCAACAAACAAAGTACAAGCGAAGTAAAGAATATCACAACAATGGCAGTAACAACACATGCAATAGTAGGACACTTTACCAAATGAAGTATTATGCGAATGCAGTAAATCTATTTTCTATTAATTTCACCACACCACCAAACACCTCCAATGAAATTAATGAAAGCATATATGTGATCCACCGGGACTCGAACCTGGGTTATCACACACAAATTTTTAGACACCTTAACCATTACACCACCAAGACGGTTAAAGGTTTATGCACACGCCTACGACTTATTATCCTCTCTCGAATACTGGATATTAATCTAATCATGTTCATATTCCCACCGCACTATGGTAGCCTAATGTTTAAGTGAGAGGAAAGAATATTCATGGGGCACAGAACATATAGAACGGCCTCGCTTACCAAGCACAGGATTTGTTATTCCTTTTTATATTCCGCTCATCAACTGCATTCCCACCCAAGAAAATTGTGCAGTGTAGTTGTTTTCAGTTTATATTACCCTGACGCTGTATCGATACCAACTGAAATATCCAAAGGTTTCTCCATGGACGACTCGCGTATGTCCCCCTCATTTCAGTTCATTGTCGCTTATCTCGGTCAGTATGATGTGCGGGGTGAATATTATTATGTTCTCTCCACCAACCAACTTTACTCCTAAACTCGATTAATTAAATTAACAAACACATGTGGCAGTCCGGGGATTCGAACCCAGGACGCTCACACCGAAAATCATTGTGTTATTATTGTATTTTACCAATTATTTGAGATGAAAGAGTACTCTTCATGATGTATACTCATCTTTGTAAAAATAGTCAACATGAATCGATATAACAGAGACCATGCCGAACACATTTTCTGTAATCATATATAATGACAATATGTTCAATGTAAAAATCTTCGACTAGGTCTTTTAAAAGTATAATTGGGCTTTGAGAAGTATTTTTGACGAGGTCATTTGATACCTATTCAAAGTCAATAGGTCATCGAAACTTTTAGTGTGATATTTAGAAATAGGGTATTGGGGATATTGTAATCTACCAGGATCTGGTTACGTGATGAAGAACTCGTTGTAATTATCAGCTCTATAGGGCTTACTGTAAATGTTTATGTTAGATAACGGCAATGTTTGTTTACCCCTTTATCCCTCGTGTTTAGTCCCATTAGTTATGAGATTTTAAGACGTTCGGCCCATTAGCTTGGCGATTTTAACACCTTTCTCCCCATTTCGTTGTTATTTGTAAGACCTTTCGTGCCATTTCTGTGTCGATTTTTTCCTGGCGAGCGATAGCGAGCCTGTAGTTTTAAGAGGAACCGGCCTTTGGCCGGGACATTGTTCTACCGAAAAAAAAAAATCTTAGCTTGATGGAAGAAAAAACCAGCCACGAACCCCCTAATTAATACTAGTTACCCCCAGACAGTATTATGCAACTTAGGAAATAACTATCAGAGTTGGAAGGTTATCTGAGCTAGTCTTTAGACCTATTAATCACTAGATAATTTTGTCTTAATATAAATACTTTGTTAGTCACCTTTACAAACTAGAAATATCGTCGTTTGAATAAATAAGTTAAGTGTTATTAGATTATTTTGAGTAATATGTGTTAATGATACTAAACTTAACTTACCATCGCCATTATTGTGCTATGTTATACTAGATTTACATCACCTTAATAGTATAATTAATCTTATCTTCTCAGTAACTGTAATTATAATGTTCAACAAAGAAGACACATTGCAAAACACAAAGAGTGATTCATAGTGATTTGATAACATTTAATTACCGACCGAAGTGCCTTCCTAGGCATTTGTGTTTCCTGTTATATTATACTATAGTCTATTCGCTGTAAGTAGGCGAGAAATCATGACCTCTATCCTCTGTAACTCGAAAAGGGCTAGAGCAAATATCCACACCTATTCCTTGACTGACTCTTCCCAAATGGTAGAAATATTAGCTCGTTTACTCTAGTCGTTTTTTAGTTACAAAGGTTAGAGTTTATGATGTCTCACCTACTTACAGCGAATAGAATATAATAGTCAGACACAAGGATCAATATACATAGTTTGGATTGTAGTTCTTTGTACAGCGCGGTACAAGTCCCTTTACAATTGTATACCTCTAAAGTTAAATTACACGCATATACTTATTATAATTAAGTAATGAATATAATTGATTGTCTGATACAATCATGACAAATATGTTCATTTACGTATTTCAAGTTATTTTTATGTTATATGTTATGTAGGTATAATTGTAAACAGCATAATGAAGAACATGGTAGGTCTGCGAAACGTACAGAGTAACAGTACGTTCATAACTCCGTCCTCCCTTACTCCATAACTCCAGTCAACATAAAGCTACTATTATACGACCGTTTTTGTTTTCTTTTTTTCTGTCAAATATTTGTGACAACTCAAGTTCTGGCTGCTTTTAAGGTATACATTAATAATAACACTGTCATCTAATCAATGTATCTTCTGTATAATTTCCACTGCCGATGTATAATATGAAAATAACGTTGGCCATCGAAAATGTTTGGTAAAAGCTCTCGTGTGATCTTCCCTCTAATTCTCTACCACCTTTTTCTACAAATCTCACGAGGCCAGGTGAGCACACTATCACCAGATCTGTGTCATGGCATTATGTGGGTAATTTATCCTTCACCTTATCTGCTGGTTACCTGTTATCCTTATAAAATGACTAGTAACGTCTACTGATAATCAATGATGAAATGGTTAATATATCACCGTCATCACTTGCTCTTGTGTTCCCGACTTCGATTCTTCTGAAATTTAAACTCTATGGCTCAAACTTTCCTGTCACTCTCAAGCTAAATTAATTTGTGCTGTCTATCTTCTAACTCTTCTGAATATCCTATTTCATAGACTATGTACACATTCCAAAGTGGAACACAGTCTAATCATCTCTCATTTTTTTTAATTCTCCATCTGAGCGGATGTCAATGGTAACCATTGCCAATGACCCACCTCCCATATCACTGACCAACCTGTTGAACAAGTTTACATCCTTTATATGTAATATAAAATCGTCTGGGTATTCAATAAGATAAGCAAAATATATGTATATGATTAAAAGGGTTATTAAACTGACCATTGACCATTTGACTAATAAACCTCTTTACAACGCCCTATAAACTTGCTCGGATGAATCCATGAACATAGGTTAGGAGAGATAATCATGCGATAGGACTGAACAGATATTGAAACAAGAAACATATTAACAAGGTAAATATCGGAATCAAATTAATGTGTTCGAACCAACAAAAACTGATGCATTGTATAGATAGCAGCATGTGTATGAGGCGCCACTGGGAATAATACAATTAATTAATTTAGTCACTAAGTTTAAGGGGGCAGGAGCCTAGGAATCCTCCTCCCCTTGTATAATTATCCTACTCGATGAGACAGAGAAACGGGCAATGAACGCGAAAATATTCCCGAACCCTGAGAATAGGAATTGTAAGTGTTGTTTCTGTTCGGCATCTGTCTCGTGTCGGCCACCCTAAGCAATAGGTTATGTTCCTAAGTATATACATACTAAGTTTACCGTAAGTCCTGGGATAAAGTTGTAACATCAGACAGATAACAGACATACTGATATACATTTAGATATGTAGGTAAGCTGTCAAGAGAAACCGGCAGAAATAATATAAGCAGACGTAAATAGAAATATACAGACATAAAGACATTCATACATGCATATATGCAGATAATCTGAAAGACAGGCGGACAGGTAGATATAGAGAGAGACACACACAGGTAGGGAGTAACAAATGACAGAAGCCAGACAGAAAAAATAAAAGTAAGAAAAACTCTCTGAAATTAGAAACAATGACAAATAATGACATGACGCAGAACACAGTTGGCCACGAGAAAAATATTTTAGCAAAGAGTTAAGCAAATGGAAAACGCCAACTGTGAAATACACTGAAGTCCCCGCTTAAAGTGGCCCGGAAGCAAATAACGTTAAAAGAAAACAGAGCGTCCGTTATTTAGCAAAGTTACGTTGCCATTATTTAGCTTTCTGAAAAAGCTGTGTGAACTAGGAGCTTACAAATATATAAAGGACAAGAGAGAAAAACATGCCTTGCCCTGCAGTGTACCGTTATTAATATACAAGATTTCAGTAGGGCGTTCGAATGAATTGTTTTTAATCTTGTTAATGTCTTGAACAGTTTTAGTTTGGAATGCACACACACACACACACAAATATATAAATGTATATAGTCCTATATATATATATTTTTTTTTTCATGCGAATGAGGGAGACAAAAGGCATAACTGCCTGTGGCGAGTGCCTCCCCCAGATTTCAAAGAGTGACAGGGCCGAAATCAAGGGACGTTCGAGCTAAAATGTCTGGACACACGGAGTTTGAAGCAATTTAAGTCATAAGAAGAGGGAAAGACTGATTCTGGGAGAGAGTTCCAGAGCTCAGCAGTTGAATAGAAGAAAGTCTGAGAATAGCGTTTCACTCTTGGGTTGGAGAGTTGCACAGAGTAGGGGTGGGATTGTGTTGCAAGGCGGGTACTACATACCCTACGTAGAGAAGGTGGTATACACTGGGAAAGCTCCGAGGAACACTGATTATTGTAGTAGCGATAGAATAGTGAGAGAGATGCAACACTGCGGCGAAGAGAGAGAGACTGCAGAGAGTTGGTGAGTGGACGGGAGTTAATGATGCAAAAGGCTTTCCTTTCTACTTTATCTAGGAGTGCGGTGTGAAAGGATCCTCCCCACACATGTGAACAATACTCAATACAACACTGTGCCCCTGTACAGAGCAAGAAGCTTCGCAGGGGTAAAGAACCCCTTGAGGCGGTTGAGCACACCCAGCTTCTGGGAGGCTACCTTAGCGAGACTGGTAATATGGTCTTTCCAAGTGAGAGCAGAAGAAAAAGAGACACCGAGAACATTGAGGGAAGATGAAGAGTTGATTTTTTTATTGTTGAAGAATAAGGGATAGTCCTCTGGAGGTTCCTGACGGGTAGTAAGATGGATAAATTGAGTTTTGGAAGCGTCAAATGCAACAAGGGTTTCTCTACCCCAATTGGAAATATATAGTAACTAGATCAGAAGATAAGCATTTTATGGCTTCAATACGTTTACTTTTGAGGGATTGCTGGCTGGGGCGTTCTGGAAAACTAGTTGAGTAGTGTAAAGTAGAGTCCTCTGCATATGAATGGATGGGACTGGATGTACAGTTGAGAAGATCATTTATGAAAATTAGAAAGAGAATAGGAGATAGGACAGAACCCTGAGGAACACCGGAGTTGATAGGATGAGGAAATGAGCAATGGCCGTCCACAACCGCAGCTATGGAACGGCTGGAAAGGAAATTAGAGACAAAGGCACAGATGGAGGGACAGAAACCGAAGGAGGGCAGTTTGGAAATTAAAGATTTGTGCCAGACTCTATCGAAGGCCTTCGATATGTCTAGTGAAACAGAAAAAGTCTCACCGAAGTCCCGAAAGTTGGATGACCAAGAGTTAGTAAGATATGAAAGAAGATCACCAGTAGAGCGACCCTTAAGGAAGCCATACTGGCGATCTGAAAGCAGATTATGAGAAGAGAAATGCTTGAGAAATTTGGAAGCAAGAATAGTTTCAAAAACTTTAGAGATACAAGAAATGAGAGCAATTGGACGATAGTTGAAGTGTTGAGAGCGGTCACCCTTCTTTGGGACAGGTTGAATAAGAGCAAGCTTCCAGCAAGAAGGAAAGATGTTAGAGGAGAGACAGAGACGAAAGAGTTTGCCTAGGCAGGGGATCAGCACGGAAGCACAGTTTTTAAGTACAACAGGAGGAACACCGTCCGGACCGTACGCCATCTTAGTATTAAGCCCAGAGAGGGTAGAAAGTACATCTTTAGAAGAGATTATGATATTAGGCATAAGTAGGAGAGAGGGGGGTGGAGAGGGAGGAACAACACAGGAATCATCCTAGGTAGAGTTTCTGGCAAAAGTTTGAGCAAAGAGTTCAGCTTTGTCAGAGGAAGAAGTGATGGTTGTGCCATGAGAGTGGAAAAGGGGAGGGAAAGACGAGGAAGAAAAGTTGTTGGAGATGTTTTTGGCTAGATGCCAGAAAGCTTGGGAAGAGCTAGAGTTGGATAGTTCAGTGCATTCATTATTGATGAAAGAGTGCTTGGCAAGTCGAAGAACAGATTTGGCTTGATTCCGAGCAGAAACATAAGAAGAATGAGATTCTTGAGTTTTAAGGCATCGGTACCGTTTGAATGCTTCCTCCTTGTTGCGAACAGCAGTAGAACAAGCGTGAGTAAACCCAGATTTTTTTGCATTAGACTGAGAGAAAGAAAATGGAATGTACCTCGGTAATGCGTTCAGCACTCTCTGAGGGTCCTCGGCCACGGAAGCAGAAGTCATTCCATGGGAAATCAAAGAAGCACTGCCGGAGAGCCTCCCAGTCGGCAGCGCCAAAGTGCCACAAGCGCCGCCGGCTGGGAGGATCGGATGGCCGTACTGAAGAGATAGGACAGGTGACAGAGATAAGTTTATGGTCGGAGGAGCCCAAAGGAGAGAAAAGATTGACAGTATAAGAAGAAAGGTTAGAAGTCAGAAATAAATCAAGAATGTTGGGCCGATCTCCGAAGCGGACCGGGATACGGTTGGGTTGCTGGACCAGCTGCTTTAGGTCATTTATGATAGAAAAGACGTAGGCTTGTTCACCAGGTGGGTCAGTAGAGTGAGAGGAGAGCCATTGGTGAACGTTGAAATCTCCTTAGATGGAGATTTCAGAGAAGGGAGAGATAGATAGAATGTGTTCCACTTTAGAGTTTAGATAGTCGAAGAATTTGGGAAAGTCGGTAGAGTTAGGGGAAAGATAGACAGCACAGAAATATTTAGTATGAGAATGACAGGATAGTTTGAGCCATAAAGTTGAGAATTCAGAGGAGTCGAAATCGGTAACACGAGAGCAAGTGAGTTTGTTGTGCACGTATGCACAACATCCGCCTTTGGCTTTGAAACTAGGATAGAGAAAGTAGGAGGATACAGAGAAGGGGCTGCTGGCAGTTGCTTCAGACACCTGAGTTTCGGTGAGGAAAAGAAAATCAGGTTTGGAGGAGGAGAGATGTTGTTCGATAGAGTGAATATTAGAGGAAAGGCCGCGAATATTGCAGAAGTTGATAGTAAGAGTGACAGGCGGTGGTCCAGAGTCTTTAGAGGTATGTGTATAAATATATATTTATATTTAATTGTTTTAATGCTCTCAGCCTCGAACCATCGACAGTCTGGACGATTGTCCAGACTGTCCATGCTGTAGTCCACTACACCACGCCATGATAGAGGATACTTAACCAATTCTTATTAATATTAAGGATAAGGGAAATCCTACTTGGAAAATGTATTTCCATTCATACACAAGTCGTATCATCCATATTCCAGGATACCATACAGGGATTTTTACAAATACCTCCACGCAACTCGGGTTGAAGTTATGTAAATTAATTCTCGCCCAACCAAACACGAGTCATTAACATCAAGTATATCTCGCATATACCCGTGAACTACTAAATGTTGCCTCTTGGTCGGATTCAATCTACCAACAGTCAGGGCAAGTGTTCATGCTTTAAACCACTACACCATGGCGTGATAAAGGATGCATAACCTTTTCCTATTTATATTAAGGAGAATATAAATTTGTGGTGTAATGGATTAATACATGGACACTCGTCCTAACTATCGACTGAGAATATATCTATCTATATCTATCTATCTATTTATCTATCTATCTATCTATCTATAAATTGATGGTTTCCCCAAGTCAAATATGAACTCGGCATCTTGCACTTTACGCCTTCCTGTCTCGTCTTAGTGTTGCAAGTCACTTTCTTATACAGCCACTACCAAATTGGTCACAGCCAAAATTACCCCTAATCTAACCTAATTATTCTTAATTAATGTGTTTATCATTGCCACTGCACAACTGAACATCCTATTCTATCATTAGTATTCCCCCACATCCCTACCATGCCATACACTGCCCAAGAGCGGTAATCTGTGTAACCCACAACAACCAAGTGAACGACCGAGACACAGAATCGGTGCGGCCACAGTTTATCATTAATAGTGGAGCAGATAACTTCAAATTTCAGGAGAATCGTTCAAATGGTGATGCAAGCATGAAATTTGGTACATGTACCCTTCAAGGTCCATTCTTCTCAGAAATACCGCTGGCCACGCGAAAATCCAAGATGGCGGTCATTTTTCAAGATGGCTGCCGTGCCTGACCATATATTGCTTAATTTTTGTTTAATTATTACCTGGTGAACATTTTAAGAGAAAACTGTTTCTTGCTAACCAGATTAATGAGAAGCACTGTTTTAATCATTGTCATAGTCTATAATTGGAATTTTAGAATGGCATCCAAGATGGCGTCCATTAATTTCATATGTTCATATCTAAGCAACTACTGAACATATATATACATGATTTTTGGTGTGCACATACATTCTTTGGGTCAGATAATCCAATGGAGCCATTTTCACATTTGTTAATAAGGACTGAGGCAGTGATGAGATCTTGCAAATATAATAGAGTGATGTCAACACACAACCAGGGCACACTGGTAACATCGCTGCTGTGCAACTCAGCATGGGGTTCAGTGTCAGCTTATTTTACTGTACTATACTATAAGTTGTAGTGTAGTTTAATTTAGTGTCCCAAATGCTTTCTAACAGCCCCATATCAATTAGCTACTAGACAGTAGTTGGTAGTTAGTAGATAGAGTTAGATAGCCGCACCTGAATTGACAGGGTGTGCCAGCGCGGGAGAGCCGAGCCAAGGGTAAGGGGGCTATACATGACTTGCTCATGTACTTACCTGGATGGTGTACAGATCACACGGGACTTAAATGGCACTGGATGAATGATCGGGCTAGGTGTAGGTCACCCGAACCTAGTTGTATCCCATAAAGTAATGTGTGTGTAATTTCGTTACGGTGGTAAAAGGATAAACCCTCGGCCTTAATCAGAAAGCAAAATGGCAGATTCAAAATCCATTTTTCCCATAAGACAAACTGACTGGTCAAAATGTTGTCTTTGCCAGAAAGACAAAATAGGTGAAGATTTAACATCACCTAGAACCCATTATTCCCTTGAACATGATGGTTATGCCATGCTGGCTACCAACATACCGATGTTTCATGAAATCCAGGAAATGCCATTGATCGTAGATCCAACAAGGCTTGATGAAGGTGACGGCATAGATGCCACTTTGAGAAGAAATCAGGCAAAATACCATGTCAACTGCCGGTTGTTGTTTAACAACAGCAAGCTGTATCGCGCAAGGAAACGCCGATCTAATCGTCAAAGTAGTGAGTCTGAAGACAATCATGCAAAGCAACGTCGAACTAGCTATGATGGTCAAACTTGTATTCTTTGTGAGAAAGTGGCACCTGCATCTGATCTCAGGCAGGTAATGACCATGAACCTTAACAAGAGGCTACAAGAGTGTGCAGAGGCACTTAACGATGGCAAGCTTCTTGCTAAATTGAGTGGTGGAGATGCTATTGCACAGGAGCCAAAGTACCACAGAGTGTGTCTCAGTGCCCTCTACAACAGGGAAAGGTCCCACCTGAGAAACCTTGAGAAAAGCTCAAGTGCCACTGATCTGGAGCCAGATGTTTATCCATTAATTTTATCAGAGTTGGTGACATACATTGTTGAAAGCAACCTATGCTCAGAAGAGCCAGTCACATTTCGCCTGGCAGATATATGCCACCTTTACCAACAGCGTCTGGCACAACTTGGTGTGGATTTACCACGTGTAAATTCCACCAGACTGAAGGATAAACTTCTGGAAGAAATTCCAGAACTTGAAGCTCATAGAAGTGGAAGAGATGTACTTCTTGCATTTCAGAAAGATGTGGGCAAAGCAATTACCCAAATTTCTGATTTTTCAGATGCACTCATCACTGGTAAAGCAGCAAAGATTCTAAGAAAATGCATGCTTGAACATCAATCAAAATTTGATGGCACATTTCCAGCTGGTTGTGTGCAAAATGCCATAAGCTGTCAATGACTTTGCAAGAGTTGGGCAGTCCTTTCCAGGATGACAGTCAAGAGCTGTATTCTATTGACAACAAAGACATAGTTCACCCCAGCTCAGTGGAACTTCTGCAGATTCACTTGGAGAGAGGCCAAACTAAATTCCAGGACTTTTCTTAAGCCTTAGCAAATAATCCAGTTTCCTTCTATGAGTCAATCAAGAGGAACAAAACTGACTTCTTCAGGCAAGAATCTGCTCCTATTAAGCACTCAAAGCAGAAGCTTCTGAAGGAGGACTACAAGCTCTTCTCAAAGCTGTTCATCTCCTGTCAGAGCAGACAGTGTGATCTGCAGGAGTTCTTCCAGCATGAGAATCAGGCATTCCCAGCTCCACTGAGTGAGGGTGGAAGGCTGTACACTTGCCAGAAGTCTCAACTGACCTCTATCTTGGAGACTCATGTTACATCAACAGACGAAGAACCAGAGACCGATGTCCTGATTGTAGATGGGTCTGCTTTGGTCCATGTCTTGCCACCAAAGAGAGGAAAGACCTTTGAGGGCTATGCAACTCTGGACCTCCTGCCATTTATTCACAGCTATGCTACGAAGTACAAGACAACACATCTTGTCTTTGATGTGTACAACCCATCCAGCCTCAAAGCCGAGACCAGGTCTCAACGTGGCCAGGGAGGAAGACGCAAGGTGACAAACAAGAACAGCATTCCATCCAATTGGCGTAACTTCCTTAGGCATAATGACAACAAGACGGAGTTGTTCCAGTTCCTGGCAGACAGGGTTGCCCAAATGTCATAAACCAAACTTGGTAATTGTCACAAAGGGATCTGCAGTCCTCAGCACTCATGAAACTGGTCTTCAAGGACTGGACAAGTGCTCTCATGAGGAAGCTGACAGCCGCATCTTTGTGCATGCCAAATATGCTGCAGAACATGGGAGCAAAGCCGTCATGGTCAAGGCAAATGATACAGATGTTGTGGTCATTGCAGTGAGTGCCTTTCCAGCCCTTCAGAGTTTGGGGCTAGAGCAGTTATGGGTGGCATTTGGTCACGGTCAAAGCCGGCGCTGAATCAGTGTGCATGGCCTGTATCGCTGTATGGGGCAGGAGAAGGCTAAAGGCATGTTATTCTTTCATGCCTTCACAGGGTGTGACTTCAGCCTTCCGTAACAATGGAAAGAAAACTGCCTGGCAGACATGGGATGTTTGTCCAGAGGCCTCCCCTGTCTTCTCCAAGCTGAGCCAGTACCCTCTTACAGTGGAAGATGGTGACCTGGAGATACTGGAGAGGTTTGTCATACTGATGTATAACAGGTCCAGCACTGCTACCACTGTGGATAAGGCCAGGCTTGACATGTTTGCCAGAAAACAGAGGCCTTATGAGGCCATTCCACCAACAAGAGCAGCTCTGCTTCAGCACACTAGACGAGCTGCCTTCCAGGCTGGTTGTGTTTGGGCCCAAGCAACCCAGTGTCAACCTGAAGCAGAGAGTCCTGCTGACTGGGGATGGCAGAAGGTTGGTGAAGAATGGCACGTCTTCTGGACAGCCAACTCCCCCATAGCCAAGAGTTGCAAACAGCTGACCAAATGTGGCTGTAAATCAGACTGTCGTGGCAGGTGCAAGTGCTACAGGCTGGGTCTCTCCTGTACAGCTCTGTGCACTTGCAAATGTGAGGTGTGAGTCTGATTCTATGGTATTTTTACTAATGTTATTTGTACTCAATGGATATGTATAAATGGTGTGAATTAGGCCGTTTCCTACGATATAATCTTCCTTCACTTTGTCTAGTTACTTATGACCCTGATGAGTTAATAATGTGACAAGTCTTTCTAATTCTCTGACCTCAAAAATGTAGGATTAGATGAAAAAATCATTTGTCTAGCTCTACTAATAGCCAAGATATCACAAAATTTGTCTTTAACCCCAGAAGGCCGATACACTACTCAAATAGCACGGCTTTAAATAGCCTTTAAATAGCCTGCTGATGGCTGCTATTTACTTGTATGACGTCACGGTACTTTTGCGTTAATTTTCACCGAGTTCCAATATCACCGAAACTACCGGGATGTCCACACAATGGGTTTAAGGAAATTTCACTATGGCAAAGGTGCGTAAACACGGAAAATCACGGAAAAGTTACCTCACGAAAACAAGCAATATCTCAGTAACTACTGGGCCTATGGAGCTGAATTTTTTTACGAGACAAAAGCTGAAAGTGACCTCTCTCACGTGGTTTATGACTCATTTCTCTATCTTTATTCTTTGATTAGCTATTAAGCCATAAACACTACCGAAAATCGCCAAACAAATCCGGCCTCCTCCGGTTAATGGCGGCCATCTTGGACGCCATCTTAGTTAAAGTCTAATATGCAACTGCTTTGGACAAAATTACCTTCACTTACCACGTTAGAGCCCAAAAAAAATGGATTGGACAGTATTCATGTCTTTTTTTCTTTCAATGAACTGACCCATAACAGTAGGGCTCAGTCAGATGTGTCGGCCATCTTGAAAAATGGTCGCCATATTGAATTTTTGCGTGGCCAGCGGTATGTGCTTTGAAAGTGAGCTTTGAAGAATACCTGTACCAAATTTCATGCTTGCATCACCATTTGAACGATTGTTTCACTTATCTGCTTCACTAAGCCATAATTTGCTTGTCAGCCCTCTTGCAAAGTTTGCGGGGCTGGCATTGTACTCTCCGGGGGAATGTAAAGGCCGGAGAACGGAATCGGGCGGCGGGATAGAGAGAGATGTAGAGAGAGAGCTAGAACGAACGTATACAGGATTTGTAATCGTAAATATATATGATACAAAACTTTCACTATTAAATATTGCATATAAAACCACTTAAAGAAAATACAAATGGACATAGTAAATATGTGTAAACATAAAAGTCAAATTAACACAATACAACAAACGCAAGACACACGCAATACACATATGTATACTTAGTATAGTCCAAGCATACATTTGTATACTTAGTATAGTCCAAGCATATATTTGTATACTTAGTATAGTCCAAGCATATATTTGTATACTTAGTATAGTCCAAGCATATATTTGTATACTTAGTATAGTCCAAGCATATATTTGTATACTTAGTATAGTCCAAGCATATATTTGTATACTTAGTATAGTCCAAGCATATATTTGTATACTTAGTATAGTCCAAGCATATTGTATACTTCGTATAGTCCAAGCATATATTTGTATACTTAGTATAGTCCAAGCATATATTTGTATACTTAGTATAGTCCAAGCATATATTTGTATACTTAGTATAGTCCAAGCATATATTTGTATACTTAGTATAGTCCAAGCATATATTTGTATACTTAGTATAGTCCAAGCATATATTTGGGTTTGAATTGTATAACCTGAATGGTGTAGGATCAATATGTACCTACAGTTAAGAAATATATTTATATATATATATATTTATATATAAAACAAAGTGCAATGAATAATGATGAAGGAAAACTCAGCAACCAAAGCACAATTAAAAACAACTCTACGATAATAATAACAAAACATATTGTAACTGAATAGTTTTTGTGGTATTGGTAGAAGGTAAGAGAATATTACAGTATCTACTATTATTCCTACAACTCTTTGCGTGGAGAGCCTGTTGCACAAAGAAATCTGATGTGCAGCGGCAGTGTATCCGATATGCATTTATGTGGCAGTCTCCTCCTTAGATATTTTACATCTCTCTCTCTCTCTCTCTCTCTCAATCCGATGTCCTAGCCAACTTAGAGAATTAATAGGATATTAATAATCCGAAATGCTCAAGAAGACCATTGCCTTAAACAATGGTCATATTTCCATCATAATGTGAAAATATTTCCTTTACTCATGCATAATTTATAAGCCCTACTGACATCATATTTCCTCCCGTAATATGTTTCATAAATAGATTAGATAAAATGCTGTATATGTAAATACGTAAAAGACGTTCTTCTTATTTTCACTGGGTGTCCTGTAGCGTATATTTGATAGCACATTTGGTTCAGAGGCGAGAGGACAAGGGTTCGATTCCCGGGCATGGCGAAAATATGTTGGCGATTCCCCTAACACTTAAGGGGAGATGGGCCGCTTTTCTGGTCCCCCTTCTTCCTTATGTTTAGCCCCATTAGTTTTCAGATTTTAAGTTGTTCGTTTCATTAGTTTGTCAATTTTAAAAAATTTGGCTAATTTCTATATCAATATCAAGACATTTCGTGCCATTTAAGTGTCGATTTGTTCATGGCGAGCGAGAGCGAGCCTGTAATTATAAGAGAAACTGGCCTTCGGGCGGGACATTTTGCTATCGAAATATTTACAAATCTATCTATGGAGTGTTTTTTAAACTTGATGTAGGTCTAGCGAGGAAACTACAAAATAAATTAATATATATATATATATATATATATATATATACCCAAATAAAAGAACACTGTCCCCTTAACTCCTCTGTACTCATGGAAATTATTAGGATACTTGAAACAAATGGACGCTTGAGGAAGTGTCCAGGGAAATATACTGTGATGGGGAGATGGGTTGTTTTTCTGAACCCACTTCTCCTTCATGTTTAGCCTTTACAGTTTTCGGATTTTATGATGTTTGCCCCATTAGTTTGTCGATTTTAAGACCTTTCACCCCATTTTTTTGAAATATTTAGACATTTCTTGCTATTAAGGTGTCGATTTTTTCCCGAGCGAACGATAGTGAGTTTGTAATTTTGGAAGAACCGGCCTTCGGTCGAGACATTTTTCTACCGAAAAATGTACAAATTACTCTAGAAGGGAGATCTAAGGGATGTGTTTTTAAGTTTGATGTAGGTCTAGGGAGGAACAAAAAAATAAAAATAATAAATATATGAAATAATCGACCACAAAATAAACCCTTCCCCTTAACCTGGAGTATATGCAGTAGCTCCTGTGTACCAACCTGGGTAGCTCAAAAGAGTTAACCACCATAGGCTCCCAAGTGCAGTGATACAGAGATGAACGTCGCTCAGCAAAAATATATTGATAATTTAGTAGTGACAATGAGAAGGTATGATACAACTGATAATGCCATAAAGCAGGGTTCATATAAATTGGTCTAATGACCAAAATAGCTAACGAAAGTATTAAATTAATTATTGACGCAAAAGGCGATGTTTTGGTCTTATAAATGAGTAGCCTACAGTATGTGGAGATTGATATTCAAATTAATATTTTATTGTATTTTTTTTTTCGTATTTTGCTGGAAATAATATTAAGTTTGCATCATCATTACTGATCCATCCATAACGACATAGTGATGTTACCATAGCAACTAGTTATAACACATATTGATTATATATATTAGCTAGCATAAGACGTTGTCAGCTATAAAATTTACAACGTATATTTTACACATAATTTTATATATATAACAGTGTGAGGTTCACAAAGCCAGGTAGGTGTTGTCAGAGGGCTTTTAAGGGGACAGTGACTGTTTTTGTTTTTCTTTTCTATTAATTCATATATGTTTTAGTTTCCTCGCTAGACCTCCATCAAGCTTAGAACAAATATCCCCTAGACCCCCCTTCAAGATAAATGTGTATATTTTTCGATAGAAAAATGTCCCAGCCATAGGCCGGTTTCTCTTAAAATTACAGGCTCGCTTTCGCTTGCCCGGAAAACATCGACAACAGTTACTGTAAATGGCACGAAAGGTCTTAACAATGACAAAGAAATGAAGCGAAAGGTCTTAAAATCGACAAACTAATAGGGCAAACGTCTTAAAATCTCAAAACTAATGGGGATAAGCATGAGGAAGAAAGGGGACCAGAAAAATAGCCCATCTTCCATTGTCTTCGCTTTTTGTACCTAGTCACTCGTTTGTATTTTTCTTCATTGTTATTGTTTCTTATCTCTCCTCACTATTTGTTTTATTCAGTTTTTGTTTTCTATGTGTACCAAGGTGACAAAAGACAAAGCTGCCTGTGACAAGTGTCTCTCCTAAAAGTTAAAAGAGCGACAAAACGTAAAATTTAAGGTACATTGGAGAAAACATATAGTTTTGGTGTGTTCGAAAGAAGTGTGATGTGCTTGTGAAGTGTAGTGAAATGAATGGGAGGAGGTGGTGTTTGTGAGAGCTAGGGGAATTACTCTCTGTGTAGGTGAGACACACAGAAACAGTGAGGGAAGCCAGACAAATGCAACAGGAGTTCCAGCAACTACCTACCACATGCCTATGATCATAGGCCTCCCTTGGATAATGCCCTCCTCGATTGGCGTCTGGTTCTTCTTCCTCATCTTTTGTTTCATTGTCTACCTCTCTTTTAATATTAGTACACCTTTTCCTTATGCTCTATATTAATTGTTTTCTTTATTGCAGATTTCCTCTTCCTCCGTTATCCTTATATTTTCTTCCCCATTCCCCTTCGCTATTCTACAAATTGCAGTTCTCTTCTTTCAATTTCTCCTTCTTCCTCCCCTTCTCCACTTAATCCTCTTATTTCCAATCTTTCAGGGGGTTTTCTTGTTATCGCGTCCCAAGTGTTCTTGTTTTTCTTTCTTCAATTTCATTTGTATCATCAGTTTTCTTAGTTTCCAGTTGACTATTATAATTTCTCCATCCTTCTCACAATATATTTGTTCTCTCTCCACCTTCACCATTGTTTCCCTTCCCTCTTGTTTTGTCTTTTCTACCTCTTGCTGTGTCCTGCATTCGTCTTTTTTCTCTATCTTTTTTGTTCACCATCTGAACTGTTTTTGCTTGTCCATTATTTTGTTTGTTTCTCTCTCCCACTTTTAGCTCAGTTGACCAATGCCATCCCCTTCCTGTCTCACGAACTTTTCCTCGCCCTCCCTTTCTTCTATTATATTCCCCTTCCTTCCCTCCCTCTGCTTTTTATCTTCTCCGATTACTTCTCACGTAATTGTCATCTTCCTCCCTTTCTTCTCTTCTCATTTCTTCCCTCCCTCTTCTCTTCAACTTCTCCGATAACTTCTCGCCGCCTCCTCCTCCTCCCCATTCCTCCTACATCTTCTTCCATTTCCTTCCCCCTTCCTTCGACTCCTCCTCTTTCCCATCCTCCTCCAACTATGACAACTATTGCATCTATTTTGTCCTCCCTGTCTTGCTCTCCTTTTCCTCCACCTCCTTACTCCTTCCCACTCCTCTCCCTTCCCTCCTCTCACAACCTCCCCCCCCCCACTCCTTCTCTTTCTCCTCCTCTCACCTTGATCGATCTGCCATGCTCTAAAATGTGGGATTTGAGGATTGACTAGGGATTTGTGGCGGAAATGGGGATCTCTCTCTCTCTCTCTCTCTCTAAATATATACCGTATATATATATAGATATATATATATGTTTGTGTGTGTGTGTGCGTGACTGTATTTATATGTACAATTGTATACAACAAGATGCATAGGAAATACTTGAATATTTGTATACCATTTAGGGTTAGCTATAATTGAAGTAAAAGATATATACATCGGCAGGCCTTATTGTGTTTTTTTTAGTTATATTAACTTGTACGCTACTGATAAGTGAAAAATATTGCAGAACATCCTGACCGTTTGTTTGTTTTTGTTAGTGTTTTTGTTATATGCCTGCATGAAAGATATCCCAAGGACTAATGTAAGGATTTTGACGAAACTAGTCAATGGACAAAGTTAAGCCCTCTGTATTTACGATTAGTTTTTGGGTTAGTATTGAATGACGACCATAGCCGACTAGCCTCCATTAATGCACTCTCCATTCATAAGCATACACAATAAGTGTTCAATGTTCGTAAGGATGATTGTGTACAATGTTGTTTATATAATAACTTCAGTCACCATTATTCGTGTTATTACAAAATACATTTTTGAAACATTGTCATCTTAACATACAGGGCGCAAAGCAGCCAAATTAATCAATGTGGTTCAAAGGTTGCCATTACTTCGGTCAAATTAGTTGAAGTACCGGTACTAGACTTGAGGCAAGTCTAATCAAGCCACAGTTATAACTTGGCCAAACATTCAAATTGGGTTAACCGGTTATTCTTGGTCGAGTGATCGAATTTCGCGAACCATTCAATTGGATTGCACAATTAATTAGTTTGGTATATGCTAATTGTTCAAGTTGGGCCAAACTGTTGAGTTGGGTCGAGTGCTTAACTGCACCTCCAGCCCCATTCACTCATATGCTGACGACTTTACATTACACTATTCAACTAAACTTCCTCAACAACAGGAACTCCAGTAGTCACGTAAGGAGAACATAGAACATATATCTTCTGATCTCTCTACTATCTCATTTTGGGGGAGCGAAAACCTTGTTACTTTCAATGCTTCCAAAACTCAATTTCTCCATCTGTCTACTCGTCACACCTTCCACAAAACTATGACCTACTCTTTAACAACATACAAATTAGCCCTTCATCTTCTCTTAACATTCTTAGTGTCTCCGTCTCTTCTGATCTCTCGTGGAAGGATCATATTACCACTCTTGTTAAAACAGCTTCCCAGAAGCTGAGTATGCTCAACCGCCTCCGGGGGTTCTTTACCTCTGCGCAGCTTCTTGGTCTGTACAGGGACACAGTACGTCCATGTAATGAGTATTGTTCACACGTATGGGGGGGATCCTCTCACACAGCACTTCTAGACAAAGTATTACAATAATCAGATTTCCTTTGAGCGCTCTCAGTGTATACCACCACCCCTTCGTAGAGCACATACGTGGCACCCGTCTTGCAACACAATCCCACCCCTACTCTGTGAAACTTTCCAACCCAAGGGTGAAACGTTATTCTCAGTCTTTCTTGTATTCAACAGATGAGCTCTGGAACTCTCTCCCAGAATCACTCTTTCCCACTTCCTATGACTCAAGTTGCCTCAAACTCCGTGTGTCCAGGCATTTTGGCTCAAACGTCCCTTGATTTTGGCCCTGTCACTCTTTCAATTCTGGGGGAGGCGCTCGCCACAGGCAGTTCTGCCTTTTGTCTCCCTCACTCACATAGAAAAATAAATATAGAGGAGAACATCAATATATATATATATATATATATATATATATATATATATATTGTCACGTATCTTGATCCTCAAGTGGTTAACTTGATGAATCTAGATAGCACAGAGATATATATTAAGGTTCAGTCAGCTGAAGGCAAAACAAAAGTAAAATCTAATAAAATTATTTCCTGTTGTTGCTTCCTTTCCTTTTGGATCTTAGGACTTAGTATCCTTTATTGACTGATACTCTTTAATTATGAAAAATACTGAAACTAATTAAAGTCATGTAGTATTTATAAAGAATTATTATTTAACCGAAGCTTAGTAGGCTATGGTTATTAACCGAAGAAGTTATATCTAAAGAAGGACTATTAATTCTATAAAAAGTCTTGAAAGATAAATATTAAAGTAAGAATATTTCTGTCTCTTACCCTTTTTGAAATGAATAGATAGTTTTCTTATATGTCCTTTTATTTATATTTAATGTAATTATTCTTGGTTCTTGTCTTACGTTAACAGTATTATATTATTATCATCAGGATTTATATCAGTTACATAAAAAGTTAGATATATATTTAATAATTAGTTAAATGTATTTCTTAACCACGTAACATTGAGGTTTGATTATGAGTAAATTAAGTTACAGGATCGCTTCATAGATTCGATTCAGGTCTCACTCAAACAATATGAAAAGCAAAAATAATATTTTGAAGCTAAAAGAATTTTCTTCAGCTTAGGAAATCACTAGAAGTAATATTAAACACAGCCATGTTAGTCTAAGGCGATATTACTAATATGAGACAATAGCATCACCGTACTAAGCACCGTTAAGCAATGTAAGCTTAATTAAAAGAAAATGAAAGAGCTCGTAAGTATTAATATAAAACAATAGTATTACTTTCATCATAACCCAATTACTTAAAGAGTTGCTTTAGTCCACAAGTTAGTCAACTAAAATAGTTAAGTACATAATAATAGCGTTAACGTTAATTCCCAATCACATATCTCACTAACCAACATAACGTAAGTGTTTACACCGAACACACTTACCACACACTTATATAATCTGACTGACAGTCACAATCCCATTATAATACTTCACCCCGTCTTCCTCCAGCTGCAAGTTCACCTTCCCCAACTCCAAATGAGACTGATTTGAATGCCCACTACTCGGGTCTTATATACTAAACAATGATGGTGTAGGAACGAATCAGGAGGCGGCTGATGGTGCGCGCCCCTATCACAGCTCCTCGAGTTGCATAGCAGGTGTGTGGTCCAATGGGGGCTCCTGGCGTCGATCATACGTCATAGCGTCGGGTCATCGAAGTAGTTTGCAGGGTCCCCTATGACGCACGCAGGTGTGAAGGCTTGTTTGCTGGTATGCGGCGCTGGTTCGCTCGCTAGTCTGCTTCGCCGCTTGGGTAGTTTGACACTCCTTCAACTCTAATTCTAACTCTTAAATTAACATACAGGGCTCCGTATGTCAGAATATATATATATATATATGTAAGTGAAATATTTATAGAAATGTATATATACTGTATATTACTTATCACCATGAATATAGTAAGCACCGCATAGTGCTTGTTGGTTTTTTTTATGAGGTTCCGCAGTCAGCCAAACTTCCATAAACCTTTCAAACTTTGCTCCTTTAGGAGAGAGGTAAAAATGCAAATTGAATCCTATTTTCCCTCTATCATTAAAATGGTAACTAGCTTTTTCAAAACTACCAGCGGGCGATTTTATTGAAGAGGGGAAGATTTATCACGTTCAGTAGTTAATTGGCATAGTTTCATCATTATCTATTCACTTAAGAGGAGGTTTTATTTTCTCAACTCCCTTCTCTCTCCTGCTTAGGCCCATTAGTTTTAGGATTTTAACCCTTTCACTGCGGGCTACGTACATATATGTCCTATGTAAAAAAGGCCTACACTGTGGTCGTTTACATATACGTTGTGGTAGTACCAGCTGAGTTGGTGGCACCAACCTGCCCCACTTGTTGCCAGATGCTTCCAGGAGGTTCTAGACTTGCAACACATACCTACATCAGTGTGCTCTGAGCACTGGTGGTTGTGTGTACAATGAAAAGGTGTTTTAGAAGCTGAAAATCAACAAAAACAGGGATACTTCTCCATGACATTGTGACAGCTATATACCTGGTATGTATATGAGGTTCATTTCATCTGCATTTCAACATCCCATCCTGTCTTGTAAACAAAAAATATGATGCAACAATTGTACATGTCATCGAGCTATCGAGTTATCGGGAGTGGTAGGGAACAATGAAAGCGTTATATTTTCGTTCGCTATGGGTCGGCTAGTGGGTGACACAACACACAATATATTTATCGATTTTCCCAGGTGTTGGGAAGAGGTAGTGATGGTGTGGTGGCTGCTATAGGGAGAATTTGACCCAATCTATTCATTGGAGCTCCTTCCAATTCGCTCAGAGCTACAGATATGGCACTTGGGCGACGTATATGGATCGAAATTAGCGGTAAAATAGCCGCCTGGGTATATTCTTCCCAATAATAGGGCCTCACTGAAAGGTGTCAAGACATTTGAAACTCCCATTAGTGTTGCAATTTTAAGACCTTTAACCCCAATTATATGTCAATATAAAGATGTTTCGTGCTATTTAGGTATTATTTTTTTCCAGCAAGCGGTAGCGAGCCCGTAATTTCTTTATATTTTGCTACTGAAAAAGGTAAAAAATTGTCTCAAGGGGGATCGTGTTTTTTTTTTTTTCAAACTTGATAGAGGTTTAGGGAGAAATACATAATACAAAAGAGAAAATTAATGTTTATTACTAGGTATGCAAAGATATTTTCCTAAGCACAATAATATTCGCAGACCACATGCTGCAATAAAGAATGAATCCGTTTCACTGAATTAAAGAGCTTTAGTTATTGGATATTGTAACTCAAAGAAATGGAAATATTCTTGAGTCTCAGATTATTGTCTATGCTGCCACTGCTAACGCTTCCAATCAAATCACTGTTAATGTTCTGTACAGTACTGATTTATGATACAGCCTGAGGATATTATTAATATTAAGAACACATTTATACTGTATATATGAAAGGGTTAACAAAACATAAAATGTAACCCTTTAATTGTGCTATGTCCTTCCTAATTTGATTAAATACAGGCTGTAACAATAAGGGAACACTTTCAGTATTAGGCCGCCTTCTTGTTGTCTATGGTTGTTATTGGAATATTTTACTCAGCTTTGAAATCACCTTCTAAAATCAGAGAGTCAAGCAAGGTAGTTATTGATCCATATATTTAAATAGGTCCCTTCTAAGCTGAATACAATGGTCTAGTGCCCAGAAGGTATTATATATATACAGTGTGTATATATATATATATATATATATATATATATATATATATATACCGTATATATATATTTTTTTTTTTTTTTTTTTTTTTTTCTATGTGATTGAGGGAGGCAAAATGCATTACTGCCTATAGCGAGTGCCTCCCCCATAGTTGAAAGAGTGACAGGGCCAAAATCAAGGGACGTTCGAGCCAAAATGCCTGGACACACGGAGTTTGAAGCAATTTAAGTCATAGGAAGAGGGAAAGACTGATTCTGGGAGAGAGTTCCAGAGCTCAGCTGTTGAGTAGAAGAAAGTTTGAGAGTAACGTTTCACTCTTGGGTTGGAGAGTTGCACAGAGTAGGGGTGGGATTGAGTTGCAAGACGGGTACCACGTGCCCTACGTAAAGGAAGTGGTATGCACTAGGATAGCTCTGAGGAACACTGATTATTATAGTAGTGATAGAATAGCGAGAGAGATGCAACATTGCGGCGGAGAGAGAGATTGCAGAGAGTTGGTGAGTGGACGGGAGTTAATGATACGAAAGGCCTTCCTTTCAACTTTGTCTAGGAGAGCGGTGTGAGAGGAACCTCCCCACACATGTGAACAATACTCAATACAAGGGTGCACTATGCCCCTGTACAGAGCAAGAAGCTGTGCTGGGGAAAAGAACCCCCTAAGGCGGTTGAGCACACCCAGCTTCTGGGAGCCTTAGCAAGACTGGTAATATGGTCCTTCCAAATGAGAGCAGAAGAAAAAGAGACACCAAGAATATTGAGAGAAGATGAAGGGTTGATTTTTGTATTGTTGAAGAATAAGGGATAGTCCGCTGGGAGATCTTGACGGGTAGATAGGTGGAGAAATTGGGTTTTGGAAGCATTAAAGTTAACAAGGTTTTCTCTGGCCTAATTGGAAATAGTATTTAGATCAGAATTTAAGAGTTCTATGGCTTCATTACGTCGTTGAGGAATTGCTGGCTGGGGCGTTCTGAAAAACTAATGGAGTAGTGTAAGGTTGAGTGGTCTGCGTATGAATGAATGGGAATTAAGGTACAGTTAAGGAGATCATTTATAAAAATTAGAAAGAGAATAGGAGATAGGACAGAGCCCTGAGGAACACCGGAGTTTATAGGGTGAGGAAGTGAACAATGGCCGTCCACAACCGCGGCTATGGAACGGCCGGAAAGGAAATTAGAGACAAAGGCACAGATGGAGGAATAGAAACCGAAGGAGGGTAGTTTAGAAATGAAAGATTTATGCCAGACTCTATCGAAGGCTTTCGATATGTCTAGTGCAATAGAAAAAGTCTCACCGAAGTCCCGAAAGGAGGATGACCAAGAGTTAGTAAGATATGATATATATATATATATATATATATATATATAATATATATATATATATATATATATATACATTTTATATATTATATATAATATATATATATATATACCGTATATATATATATAAATTATATATATATACCGTATATATATATATATATATATATATATATATATATATATATATAAGGGTATTTTATACCCTTATTTACTTTGTATTTAAACTATTCTACGGGTCCTTCTATTTACGAAATTTTATGTATGGTAATTTCATTTTATAGGATCGTGTACTGACCTGATGATGGACGTAGAGTCCGAAATATTGCAATAAATATGAAGATGGGGATCTTCCTTGTTTTGGCTACCTTATGAAAATACGTTATCCTGGAGGACAACTCACTGATATCATCATTAATATATATATATATATATGTACCATTGTACAGTATATATACAGTGTAGAGCCAGTTCAGGATAAAGACTAATAGATTCCACTATAAATATACACATTGCTTTGATAGAACTTTTGCATACCTTTGATTACTTACAGTGGTGTAGACATTAACAATGTATTATTTACCCTCTTAATGTATAATTTTAACTAATATTAATCGATTCTATTCAGCTGAGGAAAGACCGTCTATCCTTTAGATTCCCACAGGGCTGTCCAAATCTGAAAACTAAATTTTTATGATAGCCAGACTAATATGAAGGTATGGCATCATCGTACTGAAAGGATGACAAAATCGGATTTTATCACTGAGCTATCATTTTGATTTATGTCTGAATAACATTAAACGAGTTTATGAGGCTTACAAGGCATTATTGGGAATCAGAGACTCTCCCCCGATTTCTTCCCATGTCGAAAGATATTATATGTTTGTTTATTTTGTTTTTGTGTATTAAGTTGTATGAAATCCCCGCTGAAATATAGTAGTCAGGGGCCTATGGAATGTTATCAATTATACATATACCTAGACTAAAATGTTGATTTTAAATTAGTATACACAACTGATTGATTCTAAATATATACACATCACTATTGTAAAGTACAGTACCAAGGATTTAAATTGGTATATCTCTTGAGTGTTCTACATTTAAACTGACATTATGCACAACGGATTTATTTCAACGAAAAACAATTTATTAATATAATTTAATAGATACATCTGACCGGCTTGTTTTGTAAACAACCAAAGGAAGCAAGCTGAAATTGGATGATTTCTCAATCTCGAATGAAACAGAAATATAAATCAGCCAGACTCCAGTAATTCATTGAGCTGGACCTGAATCCAGATGACCTTGAAGAAGAAAGAGGGAAGAAGGGGAGGGTGAGTGGAAGGGTGGAGGGTGGGGGGAGGATGAGGTGTGTGGGGGGGGGGGGGGGGGGGATGGAGGGAAGTGGAAAACTGCTGTGGAATAAGGAGAAAGAGTCTGGGTGATAGGGTGGCCTGAAGGTCTTATCTCCATTCAGTCGTATTAATGTTAATGTATAGGAGGTGTCATATGTGATATGAAACGATTCTCCTAGGGATAACCATTTGAATTTGACAGGTTCCTTCAAAACGTAATAAAATCTTGTTATGATAGGTGACAAATATGATCAAATGCGTCATCGTAATTTGAAAGGGTTAAATATTTAGATTTACTAATGGATTTACATACTATATGTGATTGTGTTGGCTTGAAACTAATCAAGTATTGTTTCGTGTATTTCATAATAATAAATACCCGAATATTTATAAAGAGCGCTTCAGCAGTTTGTATTTACTATGAATATCTTCAGCATTATGGTACATATACTTCATGTTTATTAGCCACAACAATGTATTATATGTATCTTCACCTGGCTTTTGGGCGTACTTGCAAGTAATTAATCTCAACTGCTCTTAACCCTTACAGTACCAGGAACGTCCTTTTTATCACATTCTGGCAACTACTAGATGATTATATTTAGCTTAGGAAGGACCTTTAGCATCTATAAGGCTTCAAACTATCTCAACCAACCTTTTCAACTACTACAGATCCTTTCTAAACTGCATAATATCGTCTAAATATAGCTAAAATACAACACGTCGCTGGTACTCAGAGGGTTAAGAGCAATATTTTAAAGTATGCCATATTGATGTGTATTAAACTATTTGAGTACGATGACGCCTTTCTCCCTCATATTATGGCTATCATTTAACAGTGTAATCACATTAAGAATGATCTGAGGGGGGTCAGAGAGCTATATACATGTTGTTAGGCCTTTTGATTTATTAGAGATCATTCCTTAACTGAGTACAATCGTCTAGTATTACCCAATTTACAACTACACTGATAACATCATATTGAAATGGTTAATATCTAAGCTATCACTGCTTTAGATCTGTACCCCATTGTGTTATATTTCCCAGGTAGCTTGAGGTGTTGTAGTGTAATATAACTCCCCTCTGTGTGTCTCCTTTTCCGCAAAATGTCTATAAAACAAATTATAGGAATGTATACACGTAATAACAGCCTCTGCGTGCTTACATGTACAGTTGCCCACGTAAGTTCTGGTCCTCTCCGTGATCTTGTACATGGAAATATAATGCGTATGATGGAATTAAGAGTGTAGTTTCTTATGCAGTGGGTAACTCATCTGATTAGTCAACTGATAATTGAAAGAAACCACACTCGTAATTCATTCAGCCTAATTTTGCTATCATACATAGGATCACGACGAGAAAAAGAACTTACCTGGGAAACTATACGTGAGAAAGTTTTGTAACTGGAACACTGGCCTTTTATCTGTTTGTGTCTGTCTGTCTATGTGTCTGTCTGTCGGGTCCCCTGAAATCGAACTCGGACGGAAATATCGTTTCCAGCCGTTTTTCCCAAAACAGCTTCTAACAAATTCACCATGATGACGGCCTTCACTTAATTATACCTAACTTTAGACGATTATATTTAGCTTCGGAAGGACATCTAGAAATGTTAGCGGTGCAAATTAGTTCAGTTACCTTTCTGACTGCTACAGATCCCTTATGTTGAACAAATATTGTGAAATAACACTCATAATAAAATCATCATATATATAACCAAACGAACCACAATGTATGCATCCGAAATTAAAAGAAAAGCTAGAGTGCCACATATATTCTGGTATCATCATAGATTCCAGGGTAAAGGAACACAACAACAGCAATACAAAAAATATCAATAAATACAACAACAACAGCAACAACTACATCCGCAAACAAATCATATTACACACTAGGCCTTTCACTCTAATGGAAACTCACCAATCCATTTTATGACCTTTCAAATGATCCCAAACTAATGCAGCATATAATTTAATATCAATTAACGCTAATTGGTTCAAGGCAACATTGATCATTTTTACAATATGAGTGAATAGGTAGGTGCTCAAAATGTGGAAAATATATTGAGGGTTATTAAATATCCTCCTTTGAATATGTGTATGATGATTGTTTTGGTAAAGAGTAATGGGTTTGAATTAGGAAACGGAATTGGATTATTAGTGGAGTGGTGTTGTGGGTGATTCTAAGGGTGGTTGTGTGGGTGATTCTATGGATGTTTATGTGTGTGGGTGGTTGTACAAAGTACAAAGTACAAAGGAGTACAAAGGAAATCAAGCAACAACAGATCCAGTGACCCTTCTAGGTTGCTTGTCCTCCAAAACACTGAGGATCAAGTGTCCAAACAGTGGTTTAGAGTGGGTAAGGGAACATTGGAAAGGGAATTACTGCCCTGGAACTAATGTCCGTGGCAGGATTAGGAAGTTAGTAGGGGACAGATGGGTTAGTAACTGAGGGGGGGATAAAATAAAGTTATTCATTTACAAACGCAGTCAGTCGCGGGTTTGATGCGAGATATTTGTCTAGGCGGAGTTTAAATGAATCAACGGTGATGCAGTCTATAACGTTTCGGGGAAGCCCATTCCACAAGTTGACAACTCGATTGAAGAAGAAATTCTTAGATTCGTGCGAGTTAAAAGATTTACCAATAATTTTGCAACCGTTTCCCCGCGTGTAATTAGATTGGTCGATAGTGAAGTACTTACTACAGTTCATATTGTCGATGCCTTTGATGATTTTGAACACTTGAATTAAGTCGCCTCTTAATCTGCGCTGGGTTAAAGGAAATAGATTTAATTCTCTAAGACGCTCTTCGTATGGTTTGTTCTTTAGGCTAGGTATCATTTTGGTAACTCTACGTTGAACTCGTTCTAGCTTGTTTATATCTTTTTGGTAATAAGGGCACCAGGATTGAACGCAGTATTCCAGAAGAGGGCGGATTAAGGAATTGTAAAGGGTTAGGATAACTTCTTTGGATTTATGCTCAAATGACCTGCCTATAAAGCCAATTATTTTGTTTGCCTTCTTAACAACTTCTGAACATTGTTGACTCGGTTTTAGGTTACTCGATATGGTTACTCCCAGATCGGTTTCTCTGTTTACATTCTTAAGCTGAGTGCCATTCATCGAATAGTTTGCTTTCTCATTTAGGTATCCGATATGTAGTACTTTACATTTATCCGCATTGAAACTCATTTGCCAAATTTGGGCCCAACATGACAATTTATCTAGATTGTGTTGCATATCGTCAACTTGTTCTTTCGAGAGTACGCTATTTGCAATTTTTGTATCGTCAGCAAATTTTGAGATTGTACAGGTGAGACCCTCATCTATGTCGTTGATGTAAATTAGAAAGAGAATTGGTCCTAGTACCGATCCCTGGGGTACCCCGCTACTTACATTGGTCCATTTTGATGCCTTACCGTTTATGACTACTCTTTGCTTTCTGTCGCTGAGCCAATTTTCTATCCATTTCAACACACCGTCTTGTATTCCATGCGCTTTTAGTTTTAGCAGTAAACGTTTGTGGGGAACTTTGTCAAAGGCCTTTTGAAAATCAAGGTATATAATATCTACAGCTTTACTCTCATCGTAGAGGTTGAGGATATCGTGGAAGAAGTCTAAGAGGTTTGTTAAACAGGAACGTTTTTTACGAAAGCCGTGTTGAGTATCTTTAAGTATGTTATTTTCCTCTAAGTGATTTACGAGTCTGTCTCGTATGACAGTTTCTAGCATCTTACATACAACTGAGGTTAAGCTAATTGGACGATAGTTACTGGATAGGGATTTGCTGCCTTTTTTGAATATCGGTGTTACGTTGGCTAGCTTCCACTGATCGGGCATAGTTCCAGACTGCAAGGATTTATTGAATAGTAATGTCAGTGGTTTAGAGAGCTCATCCTTAGCTTCCTTTAGAACTCTAGGCGAGATTGTATCAGGTCCAGGCGTTTTATTTACCTTGAGTTTATCTAAACAATTCAATACTTCTCTCTCTGTAACGGTGATATTGCTTAAAACATCTGAATTATCAATCTGAATCGGCGATGGTGTAGGGATATCACTGAGGTCTTCTGTTGTAAAAACTGATGCAAAGAAGGTATTGAGGGCATTACTCATTTGTTCTTCGTCTTTGGTGTATTCTCCATTTTCATCGACTAACGGTCCAACAGTTGAAGTAACTACTTTTTTCTTTCTGATATAACTATAGAATTCTTTCGGGTTTGTTTTACTTTGATTCGCAATATGTAACTCTAAGGTCTTTTTACTTTGCTTAATTAACTTTTTGGCTTTGCGTCGTAGCTCTACAAATTTCAGCCGTTCTTCGTCATTTTGTGAGGATTTTAATCTATCATTAGCAAATTTTTTAGCAAGCAGGCAGTTTGAAATATCTTTATTCCACCATTTGGGCTTATTATTATGGCCTGGACGCCGAGTTTTCGATGGTATGCAGTCTTGCACTGCTTTTAGGTAAGTGGCTTCGAATAACTTCCAAGATGTATTTATGTCGTTATTGTGAATTAAAAAGCTCCAGTCAGTTTCTTTAAACATAGCTCTAAGTTTATGGAAGTTTGCTTTCTTGAAATTAGGGACTTTTTCGATGCTACTATTTGGTTCGTTACTAGTAAACTTTAAAGTGAAAGTTATCGTATGATGGTCGCTGTTACTGAATTCATCACCAACATTCAAATTCTCTATTAATTCTTCTTTTGTTGCAAGTACAATGTCAAGAACGTTATTACCACGGGTCGGCGTTCCAACAAATTGATAAAGCGAACTCTCTTGCAAGTTCGTATACAAGTCATGTCCGGAGTGTGAAGTAAGAGTATCGCCCCACTTGGTCACAGGTAAATTAAAGTCACCAAAAATTACGGTATCTTGCGAGTTACTTATATCTGCAATTTGTTCGTAAATTTCTCGGTCAGTTTGCACTGATTGAGCTGGAGGTCTGTATATTAATGCAAGTATTATTTTGGTACCTTTATTATTCTTTATTAGCACAAAAGATGCGTCGACGTTCACAATTTGAGGTTTTGACAAGAGGGTAGGGTTAAGACTTTCTTTGATATAAAGTAAAACGCCACCTCCATTTCGATTTATTCGGCTTTTCTCAAACATTACATAACCGGGAAGTGAATACTCTGCTAAAAAGTCTCTATCTTCTGTATTGAGCCAAGATTCTGTTATGCCAATCACATCATAATTTTCTGTAAACACTAGCTCCTCTAAATCTGAAAATTTATTGCGTATGCTACGAGCGTTTGCATAGAAAACCTTTAAATTTGTTATTTTAGAACTCACGGAACGCGCTTCAATAATATTTTTGGTTCTTGTCGGATCTACATTTATGTTCATGGCTGTCCTCGGTCCTCGCTGTCTCCGGTCCTTATCGCTGGTGGTCCTCGGTTGCCTCTGTTTTTTTCTTGGCGTTGGATGATTTATGTCACTGCTGCTTCTTCTCGGATGGCGTTTTTTGATCCATGGCTGCGGACTGCTTCGTGTAGGAGACGACCCATGCGTGCTGAACCCACAGGGTTTAGATGAGTGCCATCCTTGCGGAACAGAGTAGGCTGGTTGTAGAAGTTGTCCCAGAGGTTGATGAATTCAACTTCTTCCCTCAGACACAAATGTTTTAGTCGGCTATTTGTGCTGAAGGCCTTGTCGTAGAATTTGTGAGGTGCGTCGATCTTGGGGAGAATGCCTGAGAATGCCTGTGTGGGAGGTTGTGTGGGTGGTAGTGTTTATGGTTGGATGAGAGGTTGTGTGGGTGATTGTGTTGTTGGTTGTGTCGGTGGTTGTATGTGGCGGTGGGTCACTGTATGGGTGGGTAGTTAGGTGGGGGTGTGGTTATATGGGTGGGAGGTTGAAGGGATAATTATGTGGGATAGTAGTTGGATGGGCTGTTTTGCGGGTATGTAGCTATAGTTGGTTGGTTAGATGGATGAGTGAATAAGTGCGTGTTTGCAAGAGGAATTAATGAGTAGATGATTAAAGGGGTTATATTATGCCTTAGTGTTAACATTTTTGTTAGTATTACATACTGTATATATTTTAGTTTTCATCCCAAGATCTTTAGCAAGAACAAAATTAGATACATCTGTACACTGTTCGTACAGTCGCGTGCCTGTGTGTGTATTAGTGTGCTTGGAGTTATGTTTTTTCCACGAATCCATTGAGGAATTGAGTGATCAGATGAAGTCAGATGCTTCGATGAAATAGACCTTAAAGTTTAACGTATCGTTTTCTTTGTCTGTCTGTCTGCTTCTTCTTTTCTCCAATGTATCAACAGACACCTTGCTAGATTTGAGTTTGTGCAGCGTCGAGCGACAAACCTAATACCATCACTAAAGAATAGACCACATTATTGACAGCTTGCAGTATGTGAACACTGTGTTTACCAAAGAAGGTTGAGGGGTCAGTTAATCGAGTGTTTCAAGATAATAGAAGTCTTTGAAATAGATGTTATCTATGTAACTATTCCGTTCAATAATACGTACATGACTGGACTATATAATTATAATGAAATTAGAAACATTCAACTCGAATCTCGAGGTTAGAAAAAATGTCTTCACCTACAGTGTGCTGAGATAGTGGAACACATTGGCAATGGAAGTGGTGGAGGACCGTACAATCCAAATATTCAAAGGTAGAGTAGATACTAATTTAGTAGAAACTAGAATAATTCATGAACAAAGTTAAGTATGTGTATTATATATCGTAGTTGTTTCCTGTAACATGTTTATGTGTAGCTGTGTGTAGCCCAATCTTCTCTCTTACATCTGGCTCGGTAATGAAGCTCTCTCCTTCCCAATATCGGCAGCCTCTACGTTAGCTGGATTATACGAGTATTATCCGTATTCTCCCCCACTTTACCACCTATCCCCTCTCCTCTCACGTATTCCCTTCTCCTTTCAAACTCCCCTCTCACACCCTCTCTCTTACAGACAAGGGCCTATTATTCACTGAACCCGGACACATTTAAGGCACAGGATTTGTTAGCGGATTCCTCATCTGGTGCGGCGTTTTGGGGATTTCTACAACATATACTGTTCAATTACTACTGAGGTTTCTTATTATTTGTTGTCATAGTCGATCCCTCTTGATGCTAAATATTAAAAACAATTGTTGTAGAGACAAATCCGGGCCAGAGACAAGTTTGTCCTAAATTGCAGGGTCGCCATTGTTTGCCCAGAATATATCAACAGCTAATTGGGGTGAAGTGTTTTAAAATCACCAAACTAAAGAAGTGACACATTTGGAAATGTCCAAACTAGTGAAATTAAACAGGGAGGGTCCAAAAGGACCTGTCTCGCATCAGTTGCTAACTCAACCTGGTAAAGAATTGACGCCGCTGAGCATTTTGAGAAATC
This sequence comes from Paralithodes platypus, assembly GCA_032716605.1. Taxonomy (NCBI): domain Eukaryota; kingdom Metazoa; phylum Arthropoda; class Malacostraca; order Decapoda; family Lithodidae; genus Paralithodes; species Paralithodes platypus. The sequence goes on along the minus strand of CM064523.1, from coordinate 18,327,792 downwards.
AATAATAACATTGAAATATGTATATATTTTTATTCGGGCTTGAGTAAAATTCTAAACATTCTGGGGAGTGCTATTACTATAGGAGTGTGGGTATTTACATATTAATACTTTTTATAAATATCTATTCACCCTTCAATATAACACTAGGCATCTGAAGAGTGTTACAATGATATCTAATATATTGAAGTTGCCCATTTTTTTCAAAATTCTTACGTGTTCTAGCTCTGTACTTGGTTACCCAATTAATCTACATGTGTCAGAGATCAATAATCCACAATACGATGTAAATCGTCGCCTCGGCTTAGCATGGGGTGTTATGGATTCACACAACAAAAGATACCTATGCAGAAGGACGAAGTTGCGGATCTTCAAGACACTGGTGCTCCCTGTCTTACTGTATGGCTTTGATACATGGGCACTCAACAGTGTTTTGAAGAAATTTATCAACTCGTTTGGTATTAAATGTCTCTGCAGGATCATGGGTTATCGGTGGTACGATCACGTACAAGCGACTACTCCGTGAAACTGACTCGAGACATATTAGTTGCATAATCCGTGAATGCCAATTTTAGCTATATGGGCATGTGGTTCGCCTCCCCAAGGCTTATCCCGCTTACCAGGGGGTCTCTACAGAAGACAACCCCGAGTGGTGGAGGCCCAGGGGCAGACCACGGAATTCATGGCTGATGGAAGTCGGTAAATCATGCGATGGAATACTTACTATGGACCAGGCAGATGCCTGGAGGCTTTCTCGGGAGGATCTCCTTGAGTGACATCAGCGGGTGAGTGTGGCCACACACTGTCGTGGTGTATTCTCCCATTGATTGATATCTCTGCAAATAAATAGCCTAACCTACGTCATATACATACCAGAGGCAGTAATCGGTGTTGTTTTGCAATTGGTGAAGACTAGCGAACACTGTACATTGAGCGGTTATTGTGTTAGGTGGAAAATGAGACCGGTTGTTTTGGCAAAATACTGAGCATCGTTTGAATGAGGCGATGCAGTAGCGGTAGCCACGACTACGGTTTATTTACATTCGTTCAACATTTGGTTATTGATTATGGATTATGTATTATGTAATAATATTGATAGTATTGATTATTGATATATTTCACCATTGTAACCATTCCTAAGTCACTGCCTTCTGCTTTCATGCATCGTTTAAGACTCAGAAAAATCAATACAAGCATTCATAAGGGCTGCTTGAAGGCAGGAGATCACATGACTGGCTGGCAGAGTGTTCATGTTCTTGTTGATTATACGGACCACCCGCGAAGACAACAACACTTTCTCTAGCGCGGTTTTAGGTGGTTTTAAGACATACTGTATAATAGCCCTTAGGCTTCACAAAGGACATTTGTGTCTCACGGGGAAGACAGCTATGGACATCAGGAAAGGCATCCGGGCTCAGAGTGTTAAATCCCGGGCCACCTGGTAGGGACCACAGAGTCTATTTGGTCTGAATATCTTTGTAACTCTGTGTAACTCTCTCTCTCCTGCTACAATCATCCCCTCATCCTCGCCCTCTTCTATGAAGCTCCCTTCCTAAAATTATCGCCAATAACATTTACGCAATAACCTTACAATAGTCGTCTGTTTGTAAAACTATGCAAAGTTATAAACTACCAGATTAGGGGAGGTCTTAATATATTTACATATATATTAATTGGTTCATTAGTTTTGATTAGTTTCCTCCCTAGACCTCAACCAAGCTTAAAAAATACCCCCAAGTTCCTATTCGTGCCGTCAAAGGCCGCTTCCTCCTAAATTACAGGCTTGCTACCGCTCGCCAGGAAAAAAAATGACACTAAATTGCACGAAAGATCTTTAAATCGCCAAAGTAATGAGGTGAATGTCATAAAATCTCAAAACTAATGGAGCTAAACATGAGGGAGAAGGGGGTCCAGAAACCCCCCTCTCTTAATGTTCTACGAATGTTGCTGTTATATAGTTTCAGCAATAAACTTGTATTTGTTTGCTTGATTCAATTGTTTCACACCCACGTCTCTCATTACTTCACCACCTGACTATTTGTGTATTTATTTTCCTCGTGTTTTGCTTTACTCACATCCAACTCTCACTTACTCACTCCCTCTTTCACTCATCCTCCCTCTCACTCTCATTCACTTCCCTTCTTTCTCACTCACTTCCGCTCTCACTCACTTACCCACTACGCCTCTCACTCACTCGCACTTCTACTCACTCATACACTTATCCCCTCAGTCACTCTTCTCACTCCTCCCTCACACTGACTCACCCTCTCAAACACTAGTTACCTCCCTTACTTACCCTCTCACTTACTCACTCAAACGATCTACTCTCTCCCTTCTCTCACTCACTCACTGCCCCCTTTCACTCACTCACTCGTCACTCCCACCTCTCACTCACTTCCTCCCCCTCTCACTCACTCACGCCCTCTTTTAATTCTCCTCTCAACTAACTACTTACCCTCATCCGTTCAACCCCTTTAATGTATATATATAGTACTTAATTCTCCCTCAACCAACGTTCACACTCCTTACTCCAGCGCCCCTTCAACTCTCTTTTCTCACACCTTATCTTGTATTATTAGTCCACAATAAATACTGTAGCCTTTCCCCTTTGTAATTATTGCCTTCGCTTCTTCATATACCTTCCATTACTATTACACCACCCACACACACACACACACACACGCACGTACGCACGTACGCACACATCACTTCCCACCCTTCCCTAACAATGGACTTCTAAATTTTTTGCCAGCCTTTGATATCGGCCACTACCACGAGAACATTGACTTTCTCAGAACCCTGAAACCCTCCCTACCAAGATCTTTGTTGGCCTGGATTGAAAGAGATAGGTTATGACTAAATGACTATTATATTTGTCTTTTTATTTATGTAAATTGAGCGTGGGTTGAAGACAAGACAATTATTATCTGTAGTCTGACATATAATATGCCCTGCATGTAGATATGACTACTGAAATGTTTGGTGGCAGTTTGGAGCCAAAACTTGATGCATAATCCTGAGAAACCCACGTTTACCGATGGATCAGTTTTGTTATTGCCTTAATTGTTACAATATTGAATAATAATTTAATGTTGGCATCCATATATAGATATGACGGATATAACAGTTTCAGTGTGTAAGTTGTTTGAGAATTGGGGGTAAAACACAAATGTGATTTGTCATATTATTTGTAGAAGTAATGAACTAATTCCTAGCAGTTACATCTATTACACATATAGAACATTGGTCATTAAAATACTGTTTCCGAAGTCGTATCTGATCTATTCGTAAACCAAAGTTGCTCAAGGAATATTATATTTCAATAAATTAATTAAATTGAAGCAGCTTTAAAATGTTTTTATTAAAGATAAAATTATACAAATAAAGGCAGAATTACAAAAAAATCATTTAGGAGTAAATGTTTGTCACATTGATGGAGATACACATTTAGATTACACACACGTCAGTGCCTCTGTGTTACATATAACAATGATGATTTATATATATTTTTTTACTAATACTCTCAATATTTGACAACTTGGTATTTGGTTGACACTAACATACACATACACGCATTCACTTACATTCCCGTACATAAACATTCCCATACCTACACTCGCACATCCATACTCCTTCAGCATCAGCGTTCCCAGACTGTTGGGGTTTGTGCTGAAAGGTGAATTAACAATACATATACTGTATACTCTCACACACGACACAAACACATATACAGTAGAATTACCCCCAAAACATTCAACTTACAACCTGTTCAATATATTTTCTCACTGGAGCGACGCAGGAACATGGTAAGAGCTGCATAATGGTTTCAACAAGATATAACCACCCCTCGTTAAATAACACTTTTGCTGTGGCTCAGACAACGATTGTGTGGCCAACTCATCAGCAGGAGATGTGACATAAAGTGGGCGCCCCACTCACCTGATCTGAACACCCACGCTTTTTACCTTCGGAGTTATTTGAAGAATTTCGTGTACGAGGACAATACCAAGACAATCTAGGACATAAAACAGCTATTGTAGCAAAGCTAAGTGATAATCCCGACCATGTTGCTTGCAATACCAGGGGCGTCATTTGGAGCAAGTTATGAAAAGAGCGTGGACATTATCCAACGATTTATCTACAAACTTGTAATGTTCTGGCATTGTGATCTCTTATCTTATCTACGTAGACTGTACGTTTGCTACTATTTTATCCCCCGACCATGTCCCCTTCTTTCTAGTCTATCTAAACTCTAAGCATCCTAATATCCAATTTAGAAGTGAGCTTGAACGAAACAATAAGCTTCCTATCCTACATAATTACTATCGAAAATTCTGGAAATTCATTCACTACATCTATTTATAGGAAACCCACTTTCTCAGGCTTAACTGCGAAGTTCAATTCAAATATTCCCATACAATACATTTTTTTTTTTTTTTTTTTTTAACTCTAGTAAATAGGGCCTATATTATTTTGCTCTTCAAATGTAACTTTTCATAATGAGCTCGAAATTGTAAGGGCAATTATTTTTTTCTGATTCCTGAACTGAATAATATAATCGCCAGTCAAAACTGAAACAACAAACAAACATTTAAGGGGAGTCAGCGGCTTTTTTTTTTATCTTTCTCTCCTTTTCTCTCTTTCCCTGGTTTATCCATTTGGCCCCATTCAGCCAACACCATCCAGGTTTCGATTTCTTCCTGGCGAGCGATAGCGAGCCAGCATTGTATGGAGAAATCCGGCTTCGCCGGAGAAATGTTTCTATCGAAAAATGTACACATTTTACTTGCTGTCAAAACAAAAATATATACATATTGGCTCGCTACCGCTCGCCTGGAAAATATTGACACCTGGATGGGGGTAAGCGTCTTAAAGCAGTAGGCTGAATGGGGCCGAATGGATACAAGCTAAAGAGAGAGGGAGAGAAAGAGAAAAAAGCGAGGTGGGCTCCCTCAAGTAAATGGGGGTGAAAGGAATAATGGGTGTGTTTTAGCAGCCCTGACAAGTAGTTTTATCGGAAAATGTTGTGGAGGTATGGAATCCGATTCGAGTTACCGTAATATTTTTAGTTATAATATTATGAGCGACAAGATTGATGTTTTAATGTTCCAACTCTATATTTAGATATAGCTTTATAGCCAGTAGATTAGATTATTTAACAAAATGAAACCATAAAATATTACTCCAGATGACGAGTGAAATAACGAGACTGGAGAGTGTTGGATCTTTCTCGTTCGTAGCCTTATCTTGGCAGACCTATGAAGCCTGGTTGTCTCCACCTGTCTCGTATGCAACATCCACGTCTCAAGACCGTATCCCCACTGTCTGGCTTTCTCATGTCACAATCTTATTCAACAATCTCTCTCAAATGCCACTTCCTTAGCTTCTCCGCTCATTAGGCACTACCACCCATTGCATATTTTGAATGGGGTAGCATTAATATACAGTAATGCTACTCTATATTGGAAGTAGTAAGGGTATTTTGTATAGCGTTTCGGTTGGTATTATGGTAAATTACTGTAATCCAGTACAACACAAATTCCATACCAAAAATATCTTCTCATTGAAACTTCGGAATTAGTCAAGTAGCAAGAACACTCGACCATACCTACCTATATATATATATATATATATATATATATATATATATATATATATATACTGTATATATAGAGTATATACTGTATATGTTATGGGTCGTTGTAATCCAACTCGCTTAATTATTCATTCTATAAAGCTCCTTGTTTATGATACTTGAGTCAAATCCTGCTCGACAGGAACACAACTAGCAATAATAATAATATTTCTAAGTTAGTCAATCACGCTCCAAACACAATAAACACACGGGGTAATTAAACTAGTTTATTATTATACACATAGTGGTACATATAAATGGTACATCAGGATATCAACTATATAGTATGAGTCCAATGTGTAATCAAGGTGACTTGGAAAGAGTTAACTAAATTTTACTCCTTCATGAATAATTATATCACTTACAAAGCATCAAACATGAAATATACATTTATACCAGATAAACACATAATACTGTATATGATGAAAATACATATACGGGTCAAGTGTATATTGAAAGGAATAATAATTAATAAATGTGGGTAGCTGAGATCATCTACTCAGGTACGCGTGCCTCGAAATACAAATAGGTCGCCAGGCGAGGTCGGTGGTCAAAGCTGCCACGTGAAAGGTTAAGGTCAAAAGTACTGCGGTCAGGCTGAATAAATATTTGATTTAGTGGAACGATAAATCAGTAACAAAAGATATGAACTTAGCTTTACTCTTATTGGTATGGAAATTAAATTTACAATTTAACTATAAAAGAATAATTGTGAATAATCTCTCACACAATAAACGAAAAATAAATTCAACCGTAAATGAGCTATAATCACACTAAATGAGGAACTCAGATTCACCAAATCTGTAGTGAAAAAATATAGCGGAATATTAGCTATAGAAGCAGTGAGTTTGAATGAATTAACAAACTATTGTAAATAAAATCAGACACAGAACGAAGTAGTGACATATAATTAGCCGAAATGAGGGCCAATGCAGGAGTTTGAATGAATTAACAATTAAACTACTGTAAATAAAATAAAGTCGCAGAACGAAGTAGCGACTTTGAATAACCAAAATGAAGGCTGATGCAGTATGTTTGAATGAATTAACAAACTACTGGAAATAAAATAAAGACGCAGAACGAAGTAGCGATGTGGAATAACCCGAATACAGGTTGATAAACTATAGAAAACTATTAACCTATCCACGGCGAGACTCCGATTCGTTAAACGTCCTGTGGGGCGAAGCTATTGCATTAATTTCATTAAATGTGGAGCAGTGATACGATGTTTGGAGAGGAATTATCTCACATTTTTACACATTCCTTTGTTTTCAGTGACAGAGGGATGTCTGGAAAGGCTTGTTTTAGGCCATGGCTCATATGAGGACGCTCGTCCTCCTAGGGTTCCGACTCAAATGACGACGCTCGCCGTTTATGGGTTAAGAAACAGAACGACGTAGTGTTTTATAAATAGCCAAAATATAAGGTTGATGAATACAGGAATGTAGGCTACAATCTGAATTCCTAAACTTGGTTGTGAAATAATATCATTAACCGGGTAACGTACTTGATCAGATTATTCACAAGAACTAATATAGATTAGAAATCTTGAACATGGATTAATTCAATCTCAACGGAACGGATTTTTACTTTTAATGTTGGCGACTTAGTACTCTTAAGTGATCTCATATGAAAAATGGACATAGCACTGTCCGGAGTTTGAGATTGAGTTTTAAGAAGGAATGTTGCTCTCGTTACACACTTCACTTCGAACTTGGACACTCGATCAATAATAACAACTGAATAAAATCTGTGAGCATTCACTAAGTATTACGTATAATATAGAGTATGTAACGTAAGTAGAAAATATATAAAACGTTGACGTGGACTTAAATTGGTTAAATCACAGATATTATATAATATATAATTAAACTGAACAGAAGGAAGTTAAGTTCTCGTAATACGCGAACAAATTAGGGCATGGAGAGTCTAGAAAAGGCCTCCATGATAATGTTAATTTGCACACTCACATATTGTATATTACCTTCACAATAATTTCCCAAAACATAGTAACTAAGAGACACTTAGGGTAGGGGGGCTGAGGAGAAATTAGATCCATGAGAGGGAATCTGGTCGACGTAGGACTCGTAATTCCTCCTTCGGTTGGACATCAAAGGGAACTGCCTCTCTCACACACAGCTAGAGAATGTCACTTCCAGCTCTTCTAACACACCTCTGGGTCGCCACACTCGTTGAACTCTTTATAGGGAAAATGGCTAGCCCTATTCGGAAGTAACTCCGACACTGGTAGATACCCACTAAAAGCTTAGCTAGTGGAAGGTACTTCCTCGTGTTTGCCTATCGATCATATATTTCGGTCAGGCTATATTTGGATGATAATTTGAGTCTAATTTAATTCATTTCGGAATCGTAGGGACATGGGGATTTCGATCTTTTAATTATTGTGAAGTTAATAATTACCTTACAAATATAATTAGCCTAGGAATACATGGATATAGTTATTCTTTATTTTTTAAGATTACACTCATATTTTAGAAAGCATGCATGGGTGCAGGATAAATGTGTTGCATGTATTTGTCTTTTCTCTGATTTTCAATGTTGCATGCAAGGCTTTCGATACTCTCTTTTTATCTGTTATTGTGGACACAGGTAATTTTTCGCACTGTAGAGGTGGTTATTCTGTTCATACCTGTGGAGTTATACATCAGTGGTTTATGAGGAATTACCATAACATCCTCTTCATTATTGTCCAAATCTGGTCCTTGGGCTGCATACGCCTTTGTCTTCTACCTCGGACTTTGTGATTGGTCCGGAATAGGCTGAGGTTATTGGTACGGAGTAAATTATGCTTGATGAGGGGCACTGTAGTTCCCGTGGGTACCTGTAGAGGGCGTTGATATAAAGAACGTTGATTGACGAGGGCAGACTGCGTGGTTTCTGTTTTTGTTCTCGTCTGTGCCTTTCCCTTCTTGCGTCTCTCTGTGGTTTCTGAGGACATAATTATGATGAGGTTCCTAACGCGGTCCAGGCAAAATATCAGTACTGAAACTAAAGGTAAGGAGAAGTATATAGTCTTTCGTGCTTAAGGGGAGGTTTTTAGTTTGGTCCCTAGATATCCTTCAAGCTTAAGATTACACCCCCTTGAGCCCCTTTCAAGATAAATTTGTACATTTTTCGGTAGAAAAATGTCCCGGCTGAAAGTCGGTTCCTCTTAAATTACAGGCTCGCTATCGCTCGCCAGGATAAAATCGACACCTAAATGGCACGAAAGGTCTTAAAATTGACAGAAATGGGTTGAAAGTTCTTAAAATCGTCAAAATAATGGGGTAAACGTCTTAAAATTTGAAAAACAATGGGGCTAAACATGAGGGAGAAAGGAGTCCAGAAAAATCCCTCAAGTAGATATCTCCCCTTAAGCTGGCTAAAAGTATATGTAAATCTTATTTTTGTACTAGGGACTAGTCTGAAATATGGGTCTAAAAGTGCGTGTTGATTTGGAAGTATTTCAATAATTATACGTAACTACCAATTGCATGATGGGCTGGTCTATCACTGGTGATGGGCTGGTCTATCAGAGTGAGAACTGAGCAATCTCTGCCATACCCATAGCTTACTCTGACTGTTCCTTTTACTTTTATATTTTCTAGATCTCAAGTGACGGCGTCTCTTCCGTGGATTGACCTCCCAGTCTACCTAGATTGGAAGCCAAAGCGTCACATTTTTTCCTTTGCCCCTCAACTTTCTCTTCATAATTGCTGAGGGGCACAGGGCCCTGGGTGGGGCTTTGGTTTCCCGGGCGTTTCCGCACCCTCCTCAGCTCCCCGCCATGGAGTGGCTTCGGTCACCCAGGCTTTATTGTGGTCGGCAGTGAGGGTTCTGTGGGGGCGTACGGTTATGGCATTGGCCTTGCTCGGGGCCTTGGGGCTGTTCGGCCAGGCAGCTTGGGGAACAACAACAACAACAACAACTACCAATTGCATAATATTACCAAATGTGGTATTTTATGCCTGTATTTTTTCAAATATTATTAATACACATCTCTTGATGTGGATTCATACAATCAACACCATGTATTTACAGTATATATATTATACTACAACAATAACTGTGGACTTATTTGTTTCGGGTTCCGTAAGGGTTTATCAGGGGTGGTGGTTCATCAGTTCTTTTCTAAACGTTAATTGTTTGGATGTAGTATCAAATAGAGATACTCTCAAAGTTTCTTGGAAATCAGTAGTCAAGTATTCAAAGAAAAAATAATAATGTGCGCACAAAGTGGTTTTCCTTCAAATTCTCCTACAATTTACTTAAATTGATACGCAATGCATACAAGTGATATTTACACGAACTTTATGCCTGACTCCCCTTCATGTGCTATCACTTTACAAGGCTCATACTTTTTTATTTCATGAGACAAAGGAGGTAGCCATCTTGCCACCACAGTATCAGGTGTATAAACAGTTGCCATCAAAAGTGCTTGATTTTATCTTTAGTAAAGTAGATAAACGTAAGACACATTAAGATATACAAACACAGTATTTTGTTAGACTTTGTTCAGACATGTACATGATAAAATGTTATGTATATCAAGAGAAGGATATGAAATTTATATCATGACGGTGGGCCAAGACTTGTGACCGAGAGTATACGAGCTAAGCCTTCTTATACAATCAACATTTGAGCTTTAGGCGAAAGGCTGTGTGATGAAAGCAGAGGTTCACATGACCTACTTTTTCCTTTTGGGAATGACCTCTTTTACTAACCCGACATGGGAACAACAGGGTGATAGAATTACTCACTCAAAATATATGTAAACAGTGGAACTAAGGTTGTGCCCTGCTTATTACCCGCCCTCTTTACAAATTGTATAGTCCAGATCGACTTTCAGTTTTTTAATTTGTATCACTTTATGCTTTCGAATATCACCAATTGATTCGAATATATATCTGTTGTCCTTTTAGATAATAATAATATATATTTCTATTGTTATGAAAACCTCGATTACTCAACAAACAAGCCTTATCAGAGAGATTTTGTCTGCTTAATGAAATCGTTATGATAATCAATGTAATCAACATCATATCCCATACTTGGCTTCATCCGGGGAAACTCCTGCAACAGAATGACCACGACATAAATACTTCCAAGCTACTTCTGCTAGACAAGCTCTCCTTATTTATGTGTGAAGAGTTAATTGGTATCGTGTGTAGTTCTTAAATCCTAGATGCCTGCATTTAGTTGATTACTACATCGCCTTGTGTTAATCAGAACACTGCAAATATGACAATCATATTGACCCGATTAAGAATGGCTCGTAATGATTAATATTAGTCATCTGTATACCATGGTATGTTGAATAAAATTATCTTAACTTGCCATGACGGATTAAGCTAGACAAATAAGTCAGGAGTATTGCTTGCGCATAGGACTAGTGGCAATACTTTCTTTTTGACTTGTGTAAAGTTTTATTATTTTCAAATCATACCTTGAACATATTTTCATCAGTTGCCGAAACTCCTTTTGAAACATTGATAGACAGAGTTAAGGAATAGAATACCAGTGATCATCAATAATACCACAGATTCATATAGCCTACTATACCACCGTATCATTGTGTTTTTGTCTTCTACATTCAACTTACTCATTCTCGGGCATAGGCTGAGAGCCTGTATTGTACATTATAAAACATGCAAAGGTATGAATAGAATATATATATATAATATATCTATCTATCTATATATCTATCTATATATCTATCTATCTATATATCTATCTATCTATTGCCGGACGCCTTACTCCCCTTAATGAGGGTGGACATACACAGAAGGCCCCCATGCGGACTTATTCCCTGTAAGAGAGACAACTTGAGTATCTACTGTAGCTATTGATATACTGTAGATGGGTTTATCGCTACCATCATGCCTTAAGGAAGCCCACCTCGCATTTTTATCTTTCTCTCTTATGGACACTTTAGTTACCCTTCTCCAGCCCACGTTTGCTTTTGCAGTGTAGCTATCTCATTAAGGACACTTTAGTTACCCTGCTCCGGCCCACATGATCTTTTACAGTGTAGCTATCTTATTATGGACACTTTAGTTAACCTTCGCCGGCCCATATTTTTCTTTGCAGTGTAGCTATCTTATAATGGGCACTTTAGTTACCCTTTTTCGGCCCACATGATCTTTTACAGTGTAGCTATCTTATTAATGACACTTTAGTTACCCTTCTCTAGCCCACGTTTTCCTTTCCAGTGTAGTTACCTAATTATGGACACTTTAGTTGCTCCCTTCCAGCCAACATTTTCTTTACAGTGTAGCTATCTTATTATGGACACTTTAGTTACCCTTCTCCAGCCCACGTTATCTTTTACAGTGTAGCTATCTTATTATGGACACTTTAGTTACCTTTCGCCAGCCCACATTATCTGTTACAGTGTAGCTATCTTATTATGGACTCTTTAGTTACCTTTCTCCAGCCCACATTATCTTTTACAGTGTAGCTATCTTATTATGGACACTTTAGTTACCTTTCTCCAGCCCACATTATCTTTTACAGTGTAGCTATCTTATTATGGACACTTTAGTTACCTTTCGCCAGCCCACATTATCTGTTACAGTGTAGCTATCTTATTATGGACTCTTTAGTTACCTTTCTCCAGCCCACATTATCTTTTACAGTGTAGCTATCTTATTATGGAAATTTAGTTACCTTTCTCCAGCCCACATTATCTTTTACAATGTAGCTATCTTATCATGGACACTTTAGTTACCCTTCTCCAGCCCAAATTTTATTTTACAGTGTAGCTATCTTATTATGGACATTTAGTTACCTTTCTCCAGCCCATATTATCTTTTACAGTGTAGCTATCTTATCATGGACACTTTAGTTACCATTCTCCAGCCCACATTTTCTTTTACAGTGTAGCTATCTTATTATGGACACTTTAGTTACCCTTCTCCAGCCCACATTATCTTTTACAGTGTAGCTATCTTATTGTGGACACTTTAGTTACCCTTCTCCAGCCCACATTATCTTTTACAGTGTAGCTATCTTATTATGGACACTTTAGTTACCCTTCTCCAGCCCACATTATCTTTTACAGTGTAGCTATCTTATTATGGACACTTTAGTTACCCTTCTCCAGCCCACATTATCTTTTACAGTGTAGCTATCTTATTATGGACACTTTAGTTACCCTTCTCCAGCCCACATTATCTTTTACAGTGTAGCTATCTTATTATGGACACTTTAGTTACCCTTCTCCAGCCCACATTATCTTTTACAGTGTAGCTATCTTATTATGGACACTTTAGTTACCCTTCTCCAGCCCACAATATCTTTTACAGTGTAGCTATCTTATTATGGACACTTTAGTTACCCTTCTCCAGCCCACAATATCTTTTACAGTGTAGCTATCTTATTATGGACACTTTAGTTACCCTTCTCCGGCCCACATGATCTTTTACAGTGTAGCTATCTTATTATGGACACTTTAGTTACCCTTCTCCAGCCCAAATTTTCTTTTACAGTGTAGCTATCATATTATGGACACTTTAGTTACCCTTCTCCAGCCCACAATATCTGTTACAGTGTAGCTATCTTATTATGGACACTTTAGTTACCCTTCTCCAGCCCACATGATCTTTTACAGTGTAGCTATCTTATTATGGACACTTTAGTTACCCTTCTCCAGCCCACATTTTCCTTTACATTGTAGCTGTCTTATTATGGACACTCTAGTTACCCTTCTCTAGCCCACGTTTTCCTTTACAGTGTCGCTATCTCATCTGGCTTATGTTCGGAGCATTGGGGTCTGAGTTTAAATTGTATTACTTGACGACTTACGAGTTTCGTTCTGGTTGGGGTTTCTGGCCCTTCTTTTCCCTCATGCTTAGCCCCATTAATTTTGAGATTTTAAGATCTTCGGCCCATTAGTTTGGCGATTTTAAATGTAAAAATACCGAAAAATGTAAAAATATATATTAAAGGGGGGTCTAGGTTTTTTTGTTTTAAGTTTGATGGAGGTCTAGCTAGGAAACTATAAATGAATGAAACTAAATTAATGAATGAATAACCCCTATCCCCGTAAGAAAACTGGAGCTGTAGATATCGGTAAGGTTCGTTTTGCTGTTCTAAAGCTCATGTCGGTCCAGGATTTATGTCTTGGAGGGCAAATTCTAGGACCCAAATCATGACTCTGTCTGACTCTTCGAAACTGTGGGAGATTTGTATACATTTAAATTTATGTTTTCGTTTATGTATCCATTTGTTAATTATAATTAGTTTCCTCCAACGATCTCCACCAAGCTTAAAATTACACCCCCAAGACCTCATCAAGATAGGTTTGTCAATTTTTCGGTAGAAAATTGTCCCGGCAAAAGGCCGGTTACTCCTAAATTACAGAGTCGGTATCGCTCGCCAGGAAAAAAAATTGACACCTAATTGGCACAAAAGGTCTTATAATTGCCAAACTAATGAAGTGAATGCCATAGCATCTCATAACTGATGGGGCTAACCATTAGGGAGAAGGGGGTCCAGAAAAAAATCCACTTAAGGGGGGTCACTTGTTTTTGTTTGTATCTTTCTCTCCTTTTCTCTCTTTCCCTGGCTTGTATCCATTTGGCCCCCTTCAGCCAACTGTTTTGAGACGTTTATCCCCATCCAGGTGTCGATTTCTTCCTGGCGAGCGATAGCAAGCCAGCATTGTATGGAGAAATCCGGCTTCGCTGGAGAAATTTATCTATAAAAAAATGTACAACTTAGCTCGTTGTAGAAAAATTGCTATTCTGCAGAACAACAACTCCTCGATTACGGGATTCCTGTCTCATGCTATTATTTGTTTTCATTCTTACCTTACTTAGGGGACCTTAGTGATGTGCGGATAAGTGCTACTTTTCTTATTTTGTAAAATTTATTTTCATTCCCCTATAATGTTTTCAGAGTTATTTTTGTACAGCCAGTCCAGGACGCTTTGTTTACATTCTAGCCTCCTTGGAGGCTCCTCCTCGATGTTCAGTAGCCAATCCGAGTGGAGTAATAATACCAATTACACTGGACCAATTGTAATGGAGTAATACCTTCAAGAAATCAATATATTTTTATTGTTACTTTCCTGTTATCAATAGCCTAAGCTGAAGATTGCAGAGTAAACACCATAGACTTTATCCCATATATATATGTATATATATATATATATATATATATTTTTTTTTTTTTTTTTTTTTTTTTTTTAATACCCAATCAGCGGGGGTTTGGGGCCAGCAGCCCCACCCATAATACTAGGATAGGTTAGGTAAAGTTTTTAGGTTAGGCTAATGTCTTTTCAAAGTTGACTAAATCTAGTAAACTCCTAGATTGTTGTGGTATTGGAATTACAATTAACAATGCAAATGCTAATAAATAGTGCTTTCTGCACTTTCAAACAATAAAATACACACTTTCCAAGCATTAAAATACAAAATAAAATAAATAAAACCTAAAATAACAGGAGTTGTAGTTATGCAGAATTACCGCAGTGATTAACGCATCTGGTTCGTCAACTGATAATTACAAGACACCACACTAGCAATTCATTCATACTGCGTTACTTTGTACAGAAGATCACAATGAGAAACATAACTTATGTGGCATCTGTACACTGGAATGCATCATTAAATTTGAGAATGCTTCACAATATCTGTGCTCCACTTCAGCAAATATATGAACGCCATGTTGATTCAACCCAAAAGTCACGTAAGGCGGTGACACACGAGGGGTATTTCCGTTATTGTTTACGAACAATTGTAGTCTGGCAGCTTCAAAATTCAAGTTCCATGATAATTAAACTACCAAACATAATCTACCTTCGATCTAGTTTGTGATTCCAATACGAAAGCGCCTCAGAATAGTACGAGAATGAACTTGCTTATCGAAAATTGCCGAAAAATGCGCTTGTGTGGCACCACTTTTATTAAAGACACTGTATGATGGATAAATACAAGAATGAATTACGCATTTGTTCCTAACATATAATATTATCAAGTAATATTATACGTTCATTATAGACTTAAAAACAAAAACATATTAATTTTCCCTCTCGATTACTGAAACTCGTAATAATTGAGGTGAGGAAAGTGCCACGCCAATGCCATCTGTGGAGTGAGAGCCGAACTAATCCTGCCTTGCTCGGTTTATTGAGTGTCGGTGTGTTAACTTTTCCGTCTTGCTAACTAGGGTGCCGGAAGGGAGGGGGATTGGGGGGGGCATGCTGTTCCTCCACTATGTTGCTAGCTGGCTATGGAGGTAGTCCCGTCAATTGGAAAGAAGGTATGTGGGTTTGAGATTATTTGATTTAACCTCTTGTATACCGGCGAAATGTTTTATTCGATTGCAGTTAAATGTTGACCATTATATTCAGCTTAGGAAGGTCTTCTACCAAGTTAGAGGCTACAAACGATCTCGATTAAGCCTTTTTAGCCATTACATATCTTTCCTAAGCTTCATAACTTTTTTTTAAATGTAGCTGAAATCAATAAATCTTCAGTTATACTACCCCTATTTTGTCGCTATTCTGTTGGTACTAATGGGTTAATATTATTAGTAGTAGACTTAGTATGGTTTGATGATGCGCGGAAATGTATATTTGACTTGAAATAGATACATTGAAGTATTACAAACCTTCGCGAACCCATAAACAGGGAACGTGAGCTGGGTTTAGACCATCGCGCACCCATAAACAGGGAACGTGAGCTGGGTTTAGACCCGGTCGCGAGACAGGTTAGTTTTCGGTTAAGTTAGGTTAGGCTAGGCTAATGTTAAAAATATTAAAATGCGACAGTCCTCGGCATTAAACAACACTTTTTATCATAGAAAAAACAACAACAAATTACCTGAAAAAGACTTATCTGGTTGGTGATAAATTGTTATCAAAATACGTTTTTTTCCAGTTTCCGCGTCTGCTGAACCATCCAAAAACACGCTAAAAGGCTTGTTTTGAAGGGGGGAGGTGGTGGGGGGTAGTGGGGGAGGGGTAGTATAACTGTAGATTTACCGACGGCCATTGTGTACTTTTGCTGCGCGGCCATCGACAGGGAGGTATTTTTTACAGTTTCTCGTATTTCACTTATAGCGAATTTGCGACGGTAAGTACATGTACACCAACAAAGTATCGTTCATGAAAGTGATAACACACTAATAATCATCGATGGGGCCCGTCACTGGTTGGTCATAAACTTTTACCAGGGATTCATTCAGATTAGATAATACAGACTATAGTAAGGCCCTTGCAGGTTATACTGATGATTTGGACCGACAGCTAGCCCATCGATCATTTTAGGTCTAATAAGTCCGGTAGAGCATATAAAGGGAAGGATGTAGTTACCGGGTGTACCACTACCGACATACCACATAAATCATCTATAAATACTTATAATAAAATAAATACTTATAAATCTATAATACTAGGTTAGGTTAGGTTAGGTTGTTTGGTTAGGGTAACGTATTTTTTTATACAAAGGCAGTCAAAATAGACGGGAACATGATGGTGAGCGTCCGCGTAGTGTAAACAAGACGGGCGGTACACCCGGTAACTACATTCTTGCCCATATAAATAATTGCTATATAGCCTATGTGGTAAAAGTTTATCACCAACCATTTAAGAGTTTTTCAGGTAATTTGTTGTGATAATTATAGGGAATAGACTCGCAGCGTTATTATACATAATTTATTAGGGAAAGTGAAGCTCTATGGAATCCTTGGAAAAATGTTATTTTAATACCACAAATTTTCCGAATGTTTTTTATAAATAAAATTGGTCATTTGCATTAATATATAGTGTTTGTAATTAATTAGAAATCTCGGGAAAACCTATTTTCCCCATTAGGCCTATCGATCGATGTTGCGACACACTCGCTCCCCGATAGTGATTTGAAAAGACATTAGCCTAACCTAACAAACTTACCTAACCTAACCAAGTATTATGGGTGGGGGCTGCCGCCCCCACACCCCCGCTGGTTGAGTACTTAATAAAAAAGAAGGAAAAATTGGCTGTCGATTATACGAAGGTGAAAGAGAAGTCGATGAAGTCTATGGTGTTTACTCTGCAATCTTCAGCTTGATTGTACATTGATAACGGAAAAGTACCGTATTGACAACCTTGTTACGAAAAATAAATTTTAGTACCATACTTTTATATTAGGTTTTACCGAGGATTTAACACATTTTCATATGATCTTTAGAGCTATCGATGACTGAAAGTACCGTATTGACAACCTTGTTACGGAAAAAACAATTTAGTACCATACATTTTTATTAGGTTTTGCCGAGGGTTAAAACAAATTTTCTTATGATCTTTAGAGCATATAGATTCATTATTTATCTTCAAATATATCAACAAAATTCGTGGTATTATAATAACATTAAACCGAATCCTTATAATATACTCACATAGATTCCGTTGTGGGAGAATAGTTTTAAGTTTTGTAACACTGGATTTTGTCGATAAAATAGTCCCGCGCGTAAGCAAACTCTTCTTCTTCAGTCCCGCAATCTTGAGAGCTCTGCTACGAACTTGTTCAATGTTTACAAAAAGTGTTCGGAATGGTGTACACTCGCTACGGTAAAGTGTTATGTTCTACAAAGATGTTACTGTATGTCTAACCCTTGTCTATCAGGGCCCGACTTAAGTCTGTATCTAAAAATCTGGACTATGTGGCGGGGCCTGACTTAAGTCCGTGTGCAAATTTTGAGCAAGAATGGCTCTGAGAGAGAGACGAGCGACGGGAGGAGCGTAGGTTACCTCATGACCGCTCGGCACGGACCCCGCGCGCCTACTGACATCTACTCCACACACATCTACCCTCCCTACCTCGCCACACAGGGAATTATGTGAGGAAATTACCGTATTTTAGGGTTTTTTCACTCTACTCGTATTGCACGATCGTTGCAAGAGAACGCGTGGTCGTAGAAGGAGGGTTCTGGTGTCATTGGAAAGCTCAATTTACGCCCTTTCAGGGATACATAAGTGTATTATGCTCTGGCTCTTGTTTATGCATGAAAAAGAGCACGGAAACAAGGCCATTTAGGGTTAAAAAAAAACGCTGGGCGGGTAGTGGAAAAAAACTGACAGGCATGCTCGTAATGTGCTAATATATGAACCCACAGTAGCTGGCATGCAAGGGCTAGTTTTGTATCCCACGTACTGGGTCTACAGTAGGTTAGGTTAGGTTGGGTTGTTTGGTTAGGTTAATATACTAGGTCTCGGAAACAAGATTCGTAGTTGCGGTAGTATTTACATCAAAACTATAGTTAACTATCAAAACTATTCTCCCACAGTGGAATTATAACTAATAGCATCAAAACAACCATTTCCAAAACAAATTGGAAAAAAAACTCGCAAATAAGGCTGCTAGTCTTTTCACTAAAATTACCGACCAATTTCCTTGCGGGTGGGTTTCTAATTCTCCTTCAGGATTTGTTTGTCAAGAATGTAGTTACCGGGTGTACCGCCCGTCTTGTTTACACAATGCGGAGGCTCACCATAATGTTCCCGTCTATTTTGACTGCCTTTGGATACAAAAATACATTACCCTAACCAATCAACCTAACCTAACCTAGTATTATAGATTTATAAGTATTTATTTTTTTATAAGTATTTATAGATGATTTATGTTACATGTCGGTAGTGGTACACCCGGTAACTACATCCATCCCATTTGTTTTTAGTATTTTGACATATTCTACATACATTTTGAAAGCAGCGGGATTCTGGGTGGCTGCCGTTAGGCAAGGTTGTCTGGTTTGGTTAATAACTATTGTTGGTAGTGCCGGTGGCCTGTGACACACGTCTGCACGTCCACGTGCTCGAACATTTGGCATGTATTTTTTAAATAGTTGGAAAATATTAGTTAAAAACTGTATAATTTGAAACTTGACCACAAATTAACCATACTTTAAGTAGGATGGGTTACTTTTTCGGTAATATGCAAGCGCCCTTTTAAATAGGCGCGGAGCATTACCGTCCCTATCATCACACAACAAATCCAAGCACTCAACACCCAGACTAACAACAAAATACAAGAAAAACAAAAACTAAATTGGAATAACATCCTACAAACAATTGATCACAAAACAAACTCCAAAAAAACTCTACGAAACACTAAACAGCATTACACTTTCCAACAGCAACACAACACAATCACATGCTGCAATCACAACAGACTCTACTCCTTCATGTAAACAACAAGCAAACACTCTCATCGATCACTTCTCACATGTCGGCCACCTAAAACCTCACAAAGACGACCGACGTGTCATCTGACGTAAGAGACAATTCCCCACAGACCCTGACTATACACCCTTCACCAATCACCAGACAAAGCATATTATCAACAATCTCAAGCACTCACCCGCCTGTGGCCTAGACAACATAAGCAACATACACCTCAGACCACAAGGCATACAAGCACTCACTAACATATCAAACTACAGCTATTCACACAACACAATACCAGACATCTGGAAGCATGGTATCATCATCACATTCCCCAAACCCAACAAAGACCCCACGCTACCCTCCTCACACCGCCCCATCACACTCCTTTGCACCCCCTCCAAAGTCATGGGACGCCTAGTACTACAACTAATTACACCCGACCTACCCCTACCTCCAACACAACATGGCTTTAGGCAACTGCACTCCACAAACACTCTTCTCACAGGCCTTACACAAAGAGCTTTTGACGGCATCAACTCAGTTAGACCACCACACAGATCACTATTAGCCACATTCGACATTAGTAAAGCCTTCGATGCCATCCCCCGCCACAACCTAACAAACAAAATCTACAACACAAGCATGCACAACAACACAAAAAGGTTGCTGGCCAACTTCTTAGCAGGCAGATGTGCACACGTATCTTTTGCCGGTCAGTCATCTAGAATCAGAAACTTTCCAAACGGAGTCCCACAAGGATCCGTCCTATCGCCCGCACTCTTCAATCTGTTGTGACGCTCACCGCTTCCCCCAGAACCGCATGGTTTACTCGCTAGGACTCGCCAGGGCAGAGAATATAGCTACAGTCTACCTATCATTGTGTACTTTCCTTCTCGAGAAAGCTTGTGTTGCAGACAGTTCAGAACTGTTCTTTATTTTCGTCTGTCACAGTCCTTTCTATTTTATTTAGTCAATTGAAAGTATTGTGTTAAGTAGTTGAATGATGGGAAGGCGAGCGGGAGAGGGAGAGAGAGAGAGAGACAAGGTGGTGTGACTTGGTAGTGAGTGCGGCGCGTGGCTGGCTCCCTTACATAGGCCTCGCGGGATTCGTTGCCTCCTGCCTAACACTGCCTACTACGCGGCTGCTTACTGGGCGACTGTCGCGTGCCCTCGTGCCATTCTTGCGAACTGGGACTCCAGCCAGGAGGTCCATGGGAATATCCTTGTCAGATCCTTCCCAGACAGCATACTCTAAGCATCTCCCTTGAACTGTCCCACACTCTTGTCTTAGAATCTTTCTCTCCTACTGCCTCAATCATTTCCACTACTTCCTCACCTTTTATTAATATCAATTCCCCTCTGGTTCTCTGCATCCACACCTTGAATTGGTGGCCAGACTGTATTATATGCTGGATCTCACATTTCTTATGTACTAGATTAAGGTTGAAGATAGTCATTGTCTTTTTGGGAGATTGTATTGCTCAGACTGTCTCCATCAATCACTAATGTTTCTACAGGGTTAAATAATGCTAGACTAGGGATTAGGTACCTTGCTGTTGGTGTTTTCAATGTGTGTAGGCTACTTTTGAGCTACACGACACTACGGATTCTGTGGGTTACCTGGGTGTATCTTTTGAGTGTACCTTGGAGTTTAGACTGTGTAGTGCGTGAGGGCTGCTTTCCTAATCCACCCAACACTGTTCTAACTCTATTTGCTTTTACTTTTGAGGGTCGCCAGGAGGATACTCGATACTTGTGATCGAGAATCCTCAAGAGAGCACCCCTTCATATTAACGTAATCAGGTCACACAGACCCAAGGTCCACACTAGGCAAGGAGCTGCCTTACTCCACCAGAATTCTGTACCTTTGCGCATCCCAGCTAGACTTTATTAACCCGGGTAGACATTAGCTGGATTAGATCATAAATTATACTCTTTTATGCATACCCATTATTTTTACACAAGCATTTTGAGGTCTAGGTTGCTGTAGAGAGACACAACCAGCATAGACCGGTTTTGTTAATAGGAGTACTACTTTTTTGTGGCGAGCATTATTACTGTTGCACCGCTTATAATATTCTTGTGTCCAATAACATTTTATGTCCAGCCTTTTTGTGTATTTAGCCTACACGTGCATTGTCCTGCCTCCTGCTATTTTGTGGTTCCATTTCCGATACATTCTTCTTAGTAGCATCCGACATTATTCAGAAGATTCCTTGTTCGGTGCTTGAGGACTTTACAACACTTTCTTTCATAAAGGAGTGACAGATATTATTGATTAAAGTAACGTTAAGTAAACCTTCTTCTTGTTTGCATTAGATCACTCTTGTGATTTAATTAAGTTAACTATCTTTCCTTGTGTACCATAACTAAGCAACCATATGTTATAGGTAATAGGCTGTTTCAGAGAACATCAGCCTATAGTAGAAGCACGTAGATACTGAGAGTTCAGATACCCCGCTATCGCAGATATAACTCTGGAGGGTATAATTATGTGTTCTTTGTTCGACAGGATTATATATCAAGGGTTGGATCTAGCGTTTCCGTTGTTGCATTTATGCCGGTCTAGTCCAATGTATAAGAGCCACTGATTTATACGAGACCCGATCGTAACACTGTACATGCACGATATAACTACACCCAATACGCCCCAAATAAACTTAGCCTCCTATGCAGATGACATAACACTCACATGCACACAACACGACCCAAAAAGAGCAACAGATCTCCTTCAACCCTATCTCAACACACTACATGGCTGGTGCACATACAAACAGACTTAACCTAGCCCCAGCCAAATCCACCGCAACCCTGCTCACAAACTGGACAGAACACGAATACATCCCTCAACTCACCATAAACAACACACCCCTAACACATACACACACACCCAAAATCCTAGGAGTTACATATGATACTCATATGACATTCAAACAGCACACCACACACATTAAAAAGAAACTGACACCCAGACTTAATGGCCTCAGGTCACTTGCTCACAAAAAATTTGGACACAACAAAGAAACCACCACCACAGTATATAAACAATACACAAGATCAGTGATGGAATACGCAAGCCCAGCCTGGGCTTCTAACCTAGCTGAAACACATCATAAGACCTTACAGACTATTCAAAACAAAGCCCTAAAGATCATTACAGGCTGCACAGCTACTGCACCCACAGATCACCTACATCAAGAAACCAAAATCCTCAAAGTCAATGACCATCTGGAAATGAGAGGCACTCAATTACTGGCAGCAGCCTCCACGAACCAGGACCACCCACTAAACTACATGGCAACACACCCACAGACACCAAGAAATATCAAAACAACACTCAGCACACGGTATCACACACAATTACTGTCCTCTCTCCCTCCCTGCCCACCCCGAACCAACTTCCAGAAGCACATCCATACTCATTTCTCTCGCCGATCCATCCAGTCACTCACAGAGAACACGCAGCTGCAAGCACGACCTCCCGAAATCCATCCTTCCGAATTCTCCCTTCCTCGCGAGGACAGAAATCCACCTGGCCAGGCTGAGATGCGGACACCATCCAGCTCTCCTGAGCTATCAGAAGAGACTGGATGACTCCGTCGTCGACACCTGCCCGGGATGTAACACAGCACCCCATACCATTAAACACATCATAGAAGACTGCATTTCACACAACCACATATGCCAACAACACAATCTACACTCAATGAGAGCTCTGTGGGAAAGCCCGATCGTGGCCATGGCCTTCCTCAGGGACTCGGGGCTGTTCGGCCAGGCAGCTTAGGGAACAACAACAACTGTCCCTATTAACCGTAATTAACCCCTTGAGGATCATGACGTGTTTTGGCAGTTTGTTCTAGCCATCGTTAGACTATTTCATGCAGCTTAGGAAGGAACTGTGGGAATTAAAAGGGTAAAGACTCGATTTACTCTCGGACTTCTATATACCATTCCAAATTTAAATAAAAGCTTCAAATAGCCAGAAGAAAAAAAATAGCTGACATGAGCCTTAAAGTAAAATGGGTTAAAGTTATACATTTGCTGATATGTTATTTTCTTGGCTATTCGTTTATTGGTTATCCGTCTACGCATGGTAGATCGTTTTGCTTTGGCCTGTTCCATCCCTTTTAGTTCCTTTAATCCAACTAGATTATTGTATTTGGCCGTATTTGGGTGATGGTAATGGACGCAAGTTCTGGTTCATTAACTCATGAATCGCCGAAACGGTAAACATTACTTTTAGGACAGAAAACGGTTTCGCCAGCAACTTTGGGTGATCTTTGTCACTTGGGCGTAAAATGTTTGTCCGGTATCCCTAATAATTGTTGGTGTTCGCAGATTGCTTCTGGGGTCGGTGAGGCAGGAGAGGCCCAGACGCAGTACCTACCTGGGTTCAACGAAGTGATCCAGCCCAGTCTGCTCTTCAGGCAAGGTGAGGCAAGAATATTTGGATTACCTGACTTATACGCGAGATTCCGATACCGTCGAAATTGTGGGGTGTCAGATTATCAGATTTTGTCACGCATTAACCCTTTGTGTTCAAGGTGGTACTTGCTATTTCGGTATACATAAACGATTTTACAAAGTTTAAAGAGGGAATTTTTTAATTAAAATGTACGTAAGTCTCCTTCCAATAAAGCTTTCCAAAGCATAGTCAAATAGTTTGATAGCCATAATAACCTACTGAAACTCTTCAAAATCGTAGAGAGGTTAATTTCGTTGCAAATCAGATGCGGGTTTTTTTTGGGTAACTACTACAGAATAATTATGCTTGGCCTTTATTAAATCTTTACTGAGTATGCAGATGCTGACTAGTATGGGACAATGATAGCTAGTGTAGTGACACTTGCATTAAGGGAAAGAGCTAATTTAGTGTACTCTTTAATTAAACGTCCAAGATTAGAGTAAATTTGTATATTTTTGTCGGTAGAAAAATTTCCAGGCTGAAGGATGGTTCCTCCTAAATTGCAAATTTGCTGTCGCTAACCAGGATCAAAATACACCGAATGAGTCATTAAATTTATTAATAGGACGAAAGGCCTTAAAATCGCCAAACTAATGAGACTAAGTCTTAAAATGTAAAACTAATGGGGGCTAAACATGAGGGAGAATGGGGTCCAGACAAACCTCTCCTCAAGTATAACCTTGTGGCAGTTTATACTTTTCTAAAGTTGAAAATCTGCCTGAGTGATATATTAGTAGAACGGGTTAATGGCCGAAATATTAAATGTTAATGAGCGTATTCCTAAATTATTCAGGGTTGTTGAGGGAAGGTATATTCGATTATGAGCAAAGGCCTGGGAAGGTTTAAATAAATGTATCTTTATACTAGAAGACCTATTGCATTCTTGGTAATAAGGTAATTTATTAGATTAATTTATTAACTATAGTAATACCACTTTTTAGCCGAACGGATAAAACTAGGAACATGTTTAGATATCCAATCTTCCCCCTGTAGCATCAAAGAGTGGAATTGTATCTTCTCGTCTAGTTAAGGGGAGGCAGACCGTTTTTTGGACCCACTTCTCCCTAATGTTTAGCCCCACTAGTTTTGAGATTATAAGACTTTCGGCCCATTAGTTTGGCGATTTTAACACTTTTCGCCCCATTTCGTTGTCAATTTTAAGACCTTTTGTGCCATTTAGGTGTCGATTATTTCTTGGCGAGCGATAGAGAGCCTGCAATTCTTAGAGGAACTGGCCTTCGGCCGGGACATTTTTCTACCGAAAAAATGTACATATTTATCTTGAAGGGGGTTCTAGGAGGTGTTTTTCTAAGCTTGATGGAGGTCTAGGGAGGAAACTAAAAAAATATATGAATAAATGAATTAATAGGCCAAACAAACGGCCAGCCTCCCCTTAAATGCCCCACTGTTGGTACTTCTAAGACCAGGATGACCACCCATATGCCCAAACCAAATACTTGACCTGTTCATTGACCCACCTATCCCCCTGCACAGAACCCAGACGCCCATGAGCGGCCTAGTGCGGGTCCATGAGCTAAAACAGTCTGAATAAAGGCTTTTCAGAAGGTTTTATAAATAATCCGAATGTAATTGAAACTACTATATATTATGTCGTAACCTATAGTTCCCAAGACAAATAAAAATCCACTTCAATACTTCAGTAACGAGTAGGAGTAGGAGTAGGCCGGCAGTGCATTGTATTGTGAGGAGAGCTTTATAGTTTGTCCCCTTCACTTCCATAAAGCTTAACATTACACCCCTAGACTCTTAACCCCTCCAATCCCAGCGACGGCTACTAGCCATTAGTAGATAAGTCACTCCCCAGTCCCAGCGACGGCTAGGAGCCGTCAGTAATGTACTTTCCTTGTAACTGCCTGTACAAGGCTGTACCTGGTACCACGACTGTTTAAGCACTGCTTTCGATATGGCAACACTTCTCAGCTTATATAAGACCCACTGAAGGGTAGGAGAGCCAGTCTTGCTTCATCTCTTGAGGTGGAAAGTTGTTCTATCTTGCCATTTTGGCCACAGTGCTTGAGACTTTTATTACTGTATCCTACGGTAGAGTATGGGTTAAGAAAAATTTGTAGATTTTTCGATAGAAAAATGTCCCGGCCGAAGGCTGGTTTCTCTTACATTAGAGGATCGCTATCGCTCACCAGGAAGAAATACACCTAAATGGTACGAAAGGTATTACAATTGACACAAATGGGTCGAAAGTTCTTAACCCCTTCAGACTCATATGACGTAGAGGTTGCCAGATTAGCAATAAGAAATAGAGTTATCTCACTCTTATAATTACCTCTCCAAAATTAGTTTTTTGCCCACAGCTAACTCAAAGACAACTGCAGAGGTTTAAGTAACTAAACTAAAGGTTTCTAAATACACCTGATGGTAACATAGGTTTTAACACCTTACGAGCGGCCTATGCGGTTTATTTATATGTACCGCACAGCGGGGTGTTTTTAGCCAAAATAGGGCTGTTTACGTGATCATTTTCATGCCTAAATAAGACCCAGAACGTAAAACAAGTACCTATCCCTGAAAGGGCATAAACAGAGCTTTCGAATGACACCATAACGATCCTCGTATGATGGATAGTTTTCTTGCAATAACCGTGCAACGCGAGTGCAAAAAGCAGGTAATTCGGTAGTTTCGGTACATAATTGAGTATGTAGCGAGTGAGAGAGGGAGGAGGGAGCTGAGATTTGTGTCAGTAGGTTCGCCGCGGTGGTCTGGAGCAGTCATACGCTCGCTAGTCTCCTGGCACCACTTGTCTCTCTCTCTCAGCCACATTACGTGCTGAAATTGCCACTCGACCTATGTCGAGCGCCGCCACATAGTCCAGCATTATTTAACTCGACTTATGTTGCTCGCCGCTAATTAAGGGTTAAAGTATCCCTAATAGGCTCAAAATCGCGTCATATGTCGGAAAGGGTTAAAATCACCAAAATAATGGGGCGAACGTCTTAAAATCAACTAATGAGGCTAAAAATGAAAGGAGTCCAGACACAGCAGCTACTGTACCTCCCCTTAACCCCTACTGTACCATAGGATACAGTAATATAATTAAGTCTCCCCAGTCCCAAGCAATGTATCCAAAATGGCAAGATAGAACAACCTTCCACCTCAAGAGATGAAGGAAGACTAGCTCTCTCAGCCTTTAGAGGGTTGGATATAAGCTGAGAAGTGTTGCCATATTGAGAGCAGTGCTCAAACGGCCGTGGTACCAGGCACAGCCTGATACAGGAACTGGGGAGTGACTTATCTACTGACGGCTGGTAGCCGTCGCTGGGATTGGATGGGTAAAGTAGACCTTTATTATAGGTAATTTATGTAGGTCAGTGATAACTATTAAATTCACTATGAAAACATGGACTTTATATATCTTGTCTAAACCTAGCAATCAGATTTAGTTCATAATTGTAAATACAAATTAAAAAATAATTATTGTTTGGAAGTTTCGTTCTAAAGCACAATTTGTAAGGTCATTCAGAACTAATAGCATAGGTTTAACTTTTAGACTTCCATTACTCTTATAAAATATATATATCAAAGTTTAACCTTGTTTGAAAACTTCACAAATCAAAAGGTTCTAGTATATTGCTAGCGTATACAGTAAGCCCTACCGATGTAAGACGACGCACTTTCTTTTATTTTGGCTATTAGATTCTCTTCAGTTTGTGAAGGAATTTTGGAGATTAGGATTAATTAATACCTATTTTATTCCTAAAGATACTTTCCAATCTGCATAAAATCCTATTGATCGCCATAGAAGAAACTCCTGATCATATTCTGTAGGGGTTCATAATTTGGATGCACCATTTTTGTTACTAACTTGTATTCTCTTCCTTGCAGGTAGGGAGGCAAAGACAGGGTCACGAGTAAGATATATTTTTTTGTTATCGGTAAAGTGTTCAGATTTGAAAGTCAAAACCTTAACGTAAATACCTTAACGTAAATTTAAAGTCCTCTCCCAGTGGGCATGCATTCTAGATTTAAGATGCTGTGTACTGTATTATGTATTGCATTGTGTTGAGTGTGTATTGCATTGAAGTTTATTGGGGTATCGAAATGAGAGGGGCGATATTACTAACGGATATGCGTACTATTGGAAAGGGCGATACATTGCGAAATGTCCCGTATGCTTTGTATATAATT
This sequence comes from Paralithodes platypus, assembly GCA_032716605.1. NCBI lineage: Eukaryota > Metazoa > Arthropoda > Malacostraca > Decapoda > Lithodidae > Paralithodes > Paralithodes platypus. The sequence goes on along the minus strand of CM064523.1, from coordinate 18,299,382 downwards.
AATATATGTATAACTGTAATAAGAACTGTCAAATAATGTACGCCTCATTTGACTGTTCTTGCCTTTAAATGTTCATTGGGAGAGTATATTATTTTGAGAACTAGTCTTAAAACGTGTTAGTCTTGTAAAGCCTCAGCCTCCTGTCACCGTGGGACCTGCGCACGACGAGGAACAACTCCCCATCTCCTGCGCCGTTCAAGAACAGACCTACTAGAGCTGCGCCAATTGAAGATACTCCAAATCAGCTGTTCATCGCCTACAAAAACTGCAAACAAAAAACTAAAACCAAAACTTCCAATCGTGAGTGTTAAGCTGTTCCCCAATCTTTGTCTCCTTCGCACACACGCCTTCTTTCCCACTTATTGAATTGCCTGTCTCTTTCTACCCCTGTTCTATCCATTGTTAGCTAGGTACTGTTTAACATTAGTTGTCTGGTTACTAATGCCTTTTTTGTATTTTCAGGTTTTAGAGCTTGTGATGGCGGCGTGTTCCGGATGTTTTTATTTTTTGTAATCGGCTGTGCAGTGAGGAAGGGAGGACTGGCAGAGGGAAATATAGCTCTTTGAGAGTTCGGAGAGCTTTAGGGGTGGTGATCTCTAGGTGTAATGTGGAATCCCGGCAGTCCCCTGCAGTATTGAGCAGGCGCTGGTCGTCTTGGGTCACCCCCTTTCCATCAGCAACCCCTGTTCAGTACCAAGATAGTGAAGTTGGAACTGCGCACCTCCCTCGGCACTCTAAACTCTTCTATGCGCAGGTTTTCTCTTCCTGCTTTGCAGGAAGGGAACGTCATCATCGGAGTACGATGGACTACCATAAGCAATGTGATGAGCTAGAGGGGTATGCTGAGCTCTAGGGGGGGTATAGTAATGAGTCTTAAGGGTAGGCTATGGTGACTATTGAGCTGGGGTGTCGAAAAATTTAGTTCTGGAGTCGAATGTGGCAGTGATTTCGAGCAATGAATGGTGATTTTGAAGGGAAAGTACTTGGTGATGGTGATCTTTATAGTAGTGGTGATCTAGGAGTAGGGTGATCTCAAAAGATAAATGGGATGGTAGTGGTGATTCCGGGTGTATGGTGCTGGCGATGGTGATCTAGGAGTGTGGTGGTGATCTCGAAAGACAAATGGGATGGTAGTAGTGATCCCGGATGTGTGGTGGTGATGATCCTGGATGTGTGGTGGTAATAGTGATCCCGGATGTGTGGTGGTGGTGATCCTGGATGTGTCCTGGATGTGTGGTGGTAGTGGTGATCCTGGATGTGTGGTGGTATTGATGATCCTGGATGTGTGGTGGTGTTGGTGATCCTGGATGTGTGGTGGTGGTGGTGATCCTGGATGTGTGGTGGTAGTGGTGATCCTGGATGTGTGGTGGTGTTGATGATCCTGGATGTGTGGTGGTATTGGTGATCCTGGGTGTGTGGTGGTGGTGGTGATCCTGGATGTGTGGTGGTGGTGGTGATCCTGGATGTGTGGTGGTGGTGGTGATCCTAGATGGTGGTGGTGGTGGTGATCCTGGATGTGTGGTGGTGGTGGTGATCCTAGATGTGTGGTGGTGGTGGTTATCTCTGGTATGGTGGTGGTGGTGGTGATCCTGGATGTGTGGTGGTGGTGGTGATCCTGGATGTGTGGTGGTGGTGGTTATCTCTGGTATGGTGGTGGTGATCCTGGATGTGTGGTGGTGGTGGTTATCTCTGGTATGGTGGTGGTGTTGGTGATCCTGGATGTGTGGTGGTGGTGGTGATCCTGGATGTATGTTGGTGTTGGTGATCCTGGATGTGTGATGGTGGTGGTTATCTCTGGTATGGTGGTGGTCGTGGTGGTGATCCTGGATGTGTGGTGGTGGTGGTTATCTCTGGTATGGTGGTGGTGATCCTGGATGTGTGGTGGTGGTGGTGGTGATCCTGGATGTGTGGTGGTGGTGGTGATCCTGGATGTGTGGTGGTGGTGGTGGTGATCCTGGATGTGTGGTGATGGTGGTTATCCCTGGTATGGTGGTGGTGGTGGTGATCCTGGATGTGTGGTGGTGGTGGTGGTAATCCTGGATGTGTGGTGGTGGTGGTTATCTCTGGTATGGTGGTGGTGGTGGTGGTGATCCTGGATGTGTGATGGTGGTGGTGGTGATCCTGGATGTGTGGTGGTGGTGGTTATCTCTGGTATGGTGGTGGTGTTGGTGATCCTGGATGTGTGGTGGTGGTGGTTATCTCTGGTATGGTGGTGGTGGTGGTGATCCTGGATGTGTGGTGGTGGTGGTGGTGGTGATCCTGGATGTGTGGTGGTGGTGGTTATCTCTGGTATGGTGGTGGTGTTGGTGATCCTGGATGTGTGGTGGTGGTGGTGATCCTGGATGTGTGTTGGTGGTGGTGATCCTGGATGTGTGGTGGTGGTGGTTATCTCTGGTATGGTGGTGGTGATCCTGGATGTGTGGTGGTGGTCGTGGTGGTGGTGATCCTGGATGTGTGGTGGTGGTGGTGATCCTGGATGTGTGGTGGTGGTGGTGGTGGTGGTGGTGGTGATCCTGGATGTGTGGTGGTGGTGGTGGTGATCCTGGATGTGTGGTGATCCTGGATGTGTGGTGGTGGTGGTGGTGATCCTGGATGTGTGGTGGTGGTGGTTATCTCTGGCATGATGGTGGTGGTGTTGGTGATCCTGGATGTGTGGTGGTGATCCTGGATGTGTGGTGGTGGTGGTGATCCTGGATGTTTGGTGGTGGTGATCCTGGATGTGTGGTGGTAGTGGTTATCTTTGGTATGGTGGTGGTGGTGTTGGTGATCCTGGATGTGTGGTGGTGATCCTGGATGAGTGATGGTGGTGGTGGTGATCATGGATGTGTGGTGGTGGTGGTGGTTATTTCTGGTATGGTGGTGGTGATCCTGCATGTGTGGCAGTGGTGGTGATCCTGGATGTGTGGTGGTGGTGGTGGTGGTGATCCTGGATGTGTGGTGGTGGTGGTGGTGATCCTGGATGTTTGGTGGTGGTGGTTATCTCTGGTATGGTGGTGGTGGTGGTGATCCTGGATATGTGGTGGTGGTGGTGATCCTGGATGTGTGGTGGTCGTGGTGGTGATCCTGGATGTGTGGCGGTGGTGGTGATCCTGGATGTGTGGTGGTGGTGGTGGTGATCCTGGATGTTTGGTGGTGGTGGTTGTCTCTGATATGGTGGTGATCCTGGATGTGTGGTGGTGGTGGTTATCTCTGGTATGGTGGTGGTGGTGATCCTGGATGTGTGGTCGTGGTGGTGATCCTGGATGTGTGGCGGTGGTGGTGATCCTGGATGTGTGTTGGTGGTGGTGGTGATCCTGGATGTTTGGTGGTGGTGGTTATCTCTGGTATGGTGGTGGTGGTGATAATGATTCTGGATGTGTGGTGGTGGTGGATATCTCAGGTATGGTGGTGGTGGTGGTGGTGATCCTGGATGTGTGGTGGTGGTGGTGGTGATCCTGGATGTTTGGTGGTGGTGGTTATCTCTGGTATGGTGGTGGTGATGATTTTGGATGTGTGGTGGTGGTGGATATCTCAGGTATGGTGATGGTGGTGGTGATCCTGGATGTGTGGTGGTGGTGGTGGTGATCCTGGATGTTTGGTGGTGGTGGTTATCTCTTGTATGGTGGTGATGATTCTGGATGTGTGGTGGTGGTGGATATCTCAGGTATGGTGGTGGTGGTGGTGATCCTGGATGTGTGGTGGTGGTGGTGATCCTGGATGTTTGGTGGGTGTGGTTATCTCTGGTATGGTGGTGGTGATCCTGGATGTGTGGTGGTGGTGGTGATCCTGGATGTGTGGCGGTGGTGGTGATCCTGGATGTGTGGTGGTGGTGATCCTGGATGTTTGGTGGTGGTGGTTATCTCTGGTATGGTGGTGGTGGTGGTGGTGATGATTCTGGATGTGTGGTGGTGGTGGATATCTCTGGTATGGTGGTGGTGGTGGTGGTGATCCTGGATGTGTGGTGGTGGTGGTGGTGTTGATGGTTATCTCTTGCATGGTGGTGTTGGTGGTTATCTCTGGTATGGTGGTGGTGTTGTTGTTGTTGTTCCCCAAGCTGCCTGGCCGAACAGCGCCAAGGCCCCAAGCAAGGCCAAGGCCATAACCGAGCGCCCCCCACAGAACCCTCCCTGCCGACCACAATAAAGCCTGGGTGACCGAAGCCACTCCATGGCGGGGAGCTGAGGAGGGTGAGGAAACATCCGGAAAGCCAAAGCCCCACCCAGGGCCCTGTGCCCCTCAGCAATTATGAAGAGAAAGTTTAGGGGCAAAGGAAAAATGTGACGCTTTGCCTTCCAATCTTGGTAGATTGGGAGGTCAATCCACGGAAGAGATGCCGTCACTTGAGATCTAGAAAATATACAAGTAAAAGACACAGTCAGAGTAAGCTATGGGTATGGCAGAGATCGCTCAGTTCTCACTCTGATAGACCAGCCCATCACCACATGACTAGAACCCAATCCTCTCAGCTACAGCTAGGAAAGGCCCTAGAAAGCCGCCTTTGGCAGGTGGGATAGCTCCCCTATTTCAACCCCTTTCGGGGTTTGGCACCCGCCCTGGTGGTGGTGTTGGTGGTGATAGCAGCAACTGGTAAGCATACTCCACACCATGGTTAATCTTGGTGAGTATCAGTTTTCTCATAAGGTTTTTCTTTACCTGGCGAGGAGTTTCAACCTTTACTTGCTAATTTCTTGGTTCCTTATGGTGTTTAACCCTTTCAAGATTGACTCATCTCGAGTTTACTTTGGCTATCATTAGACTATTTTATACAGTTTAGGAAGGATCTGTGGGAATTAGAAGGGTGAATATTATCTCGATTAACCCTCTGACTTCCATAAATCCTTCCCGAACTGAATAAAATAGTCTTCAAATCGCCAAAAAATAAATATGCGTAACTGTATCTTGAAGGGGTGTAATATTGACTATATTCAATAACTTAATAATTTGTAATATTTTTTATAAATCGCAGTAAAAGCCCACTCCTCGCCAGATTGAAAAACTGCATAAGATTTAAATGAAATAATAACTGCGTATATAATTGTCAAGGCTATAGTTTCGTGCTGTAATGGAAATAAATATGATTGGAATATACAGCATCATCCCCCAATATGCTCTATTCCTTATTTCAGTTAGCGCGGTGAAGTAGTAGTGTGCAAAGATGGGGTGTTAGCCGGATGGACGGGTAGATGAACTGTTAATCTGGAGAGTCAGATGGACGGACGATAAACACTGCTGGATGGACAGCTGCCCGGACAAAACGATGCCAGGTACTACTAGATGAAGGGACCGATGGACGGCAAGGAAGACAGACCGAGGGCCGTACATGCATAGAGGACTGAGATGGACTTATAAGGCAGGACAGGTTAACTCTCCGAAGGACGACTACACAGATGAAGGTTCGTAAATGGTGTATTATTATTAATTGGGGTCTGAAGGAATTAGGTGGTGGGTGACCGGGAAGCTTGGGTGGTTGGACAGGCGGCTAGGTTGGGTGGTTGGACGGGCGGCTAGGTTGAGTGGTTGGACGGGCGGCTAGGTTGGGTGGTTGGATGGGCGGCTAGGTTGGGTGGTTGGACGGGCGGCTAGGTTGGGTGGTTGGACGGCCGGCTAGGTTGGGTGGTTGGACAGGCGGCTAGGTTGGGTGGTTGGACGGGCGGCTAGGTTGGGTGGTTAGACGGGTGGCTAGGTTGGGTGGTTGGACGGGCGGCTAGGTTGGGTGGTTGGACGGGCGGCTAGGTTGGGTGGTTGGACGGGCGGCTAGGTTGGGTGGTTGGACGGGCGGCTAGGTTGGGTGGTTGGACGGGCGGTTAGGTTGGGTGGTTGGACGGGCGGCTAGGTTGGGTGGTTGGACGGGCGACTAGGCTGGGTGGTTGGACGGGCGGCTAGGCTGGGTGGTTGGATGGGCGGCTAGGCTGGGTGGACGGGCGGCTAGGCAGGGTGGACGGGCGGCTAGGCTGGATGGACGGGCGGCTAGGCTGGGTGGACGGGCGGCTTGGCCGGGTGGACGGGCGGCTTGGCTGGGTGGACGGGCGGCTTGGCTGGGTGGACGGGCGGCTTGGCTGGGTGGACGGGCGGCTTGGCGGGGTGGACGGGCGGCTTGAGTTGGCTTGGGTGGTGTTAAGAGGGCGACATGGGTGGTGTTAGACGGGCGGCTTGGGTGGTGTTAAACGAGCGGCTTGGGTGGTGTTAGACGAGCGGCTTAGGTGGTGTTAGACGAGCGGCTTGAGTGGTGTTAGACGAGCGGCTTGGGTGGTGATAGATGAGCGGCTTGGGTGGTGATAGACGAGCGGCTGGGGTGGTGTTAGAAAAGGTACTTGGGTGGTCTTAGAAGAGCTACTTGGGTGGTATTGGGCAGGCGGCTGGGGTGGATGGACGAGCGGCATGAATGACCAGCTTGAGTGATTAACATATGCACATGAGTAGCAAATATTGGAGAGTGAATATGGAAGTGGTGGACTTAATGAAGTGGTGTGCCTAAAGTAAAGCAAAGCCTGGGTGGAGAGCGAAGCCTGGGTGGAGAGCGAAGCCTGGTTGGAGAGCGAAGCCTGGGTGGAGAGCGAAGCCTGGGTGGAGAGCGAAGCCTGGGTGGAGAGCGAAGCCTGGGTGGAGAGCGAAGCCTGGGTGGAGAGCGAAGCCTGGGTGGAGAGCGAAGCCTGGGTGGAGAGTGAAAATAAAACCTTTTGGGTGGCTGGATAACCTGAGGGGTATGATTATGAGCTAGGGGTAAAGAGATCACAAGGGGTTAGGTAGAGATTTATGGGTGGATGAGATAGAGATGGTGATTTCTGGAAGCATGGGTGTTGTGAGTATGAGCTGGATGGGTATGGTGTTGACTCAATGGGCATGATGATGGGCTCAATGGTTATGGTGATTGGCTCGATGAGCATGATGGGTATTGTGGTGGCTCGGTGAGTATTATGGTGGCTCGATGGGTATGGGCTCGATGAGTATGGAGTTGGGCTCAATGGGTATGGTGATGGACTCAATGGGTATGGTGAGGGGCTCAATGGGTAGGGTGATGGGCTCGATGGTCGTGGTGGTGGGCTCGATGGGTATGGTGATGGATTGGATGGGTATGGTGATGGGCTCAATGGGTAGGGTGATGGGCTCGATGGTCGTGGTGGTGGGCTGGATGGGTATGGTGATGGGTTGGATGGGTATGGTGATGGCCTAGATGGGTATGGTGATGGGCTGGATGGGTATGGAGATGGGCTGGATCGGTATGGTGAGGGGTTGGATGGGTATGGTGATGGGTTGGATGGGTATGGTGATGGGGTGAATGGGTATGGTGATGGGCCGGATGGGTATGGTGATGGGCTCCAAGGGTATGGTGATGGGCTCCAAGGGTATATGGTGATGGGCTCCAAGGGTATGGTGATGGGCTGGATGGGTATGGTGATGGACTAGATGGGTACGGTGATGGGCTCCATGGGTATGGTGATGGGCTCAATGGGTATGGTGATGGGCTCCATGGGTATGGTGAGGGGTTGGATATGTATGGTGATGGGTTGGATGGGTATGGTGATGGGTTGGATGGGTATGGTGATGGGCTGCATGGGTATGGTGATGAGTTGGATGGGTATAGTGATAGGTTGGATGTGTATGGTGATGGGCTGGATGGGTAGGGTGATGGGCAGGATCGTTATGGTGAGGGGTTGGATGGGTATGGTGATGGGTTGGATGGGTATGGTGATGGGTTGGATGGGTATGGTGATGGTTGGATGGGTATGGTGATGGGCTGGATGGGTATGGTGATGGGTTGGATGGGTATGGTGATGGGCAGGATGGGTATGGTGATGAGTTGGATGGGTATGGTGTTAGGTTGGATGTGTATGGTGATGGGCTGGATGGGTATTGTGATGGGCTGGATCGGTATGGTGATGGGTTGGATGGGTATGGTGATGGGTTGGATGGGTATGGTGATGGGCTGGGTGGGTATGGTGAAGGGTTGGATGGGTATGGTGATGGGCTGGATGGGTATGGTGATGGGCTGGATGGGTATGGTGATGAGCTGGATGGGTATGGCTGGGCATGGTGATGGGTATGGTGATGGGCTGGATGGGTATGGTGATGGGCTCGATGGGTATGGTGATGGGATCGATGGGTATGGTGATGGGCTGGATGGGTATGGTGATGGGATGGATGGGTATGGTGATGGGATGGATGGGTATGGTGATGGGCTGGATGGGTATGGTGATGGGCTGGATGGGTATGGTGATGGGCTGGATGGGTATGGTGATGGGCTGGATGGGTATGGTGATGGGCTGGATGGGTATGGTGATGGACTGGATGGGTATGGTGATGGGCTGGATCGGTATGGTGATGGGTTGGATGGGTATGGTGATGGGTTGGATGGGTATGGTAATGGGTTGGATGGTTATGGTGATGGGCTGGATGGGTATGGTGATGGGCTAGATGAGTATGGTGATTGGCTAGATGGGTATGGTGATAGGCTGGATGGGTATGGTGATAGGCTGGATGGGTATGGTGATGGGTTAGATGGGTATGGTGATGGGCTGGATGGGTATGGTGATGGGTTGGATGGTGATGGTCGTGAAGAGATGGTGGTGGTGAAGGTGATGGCGGTGGTGAACATGGTGATAAAGAAATGGTTGTGGTGGTGAAGAGAAGGGGGAGGGAATTGAAGTGGAGAGTAAGTTGTATTGGTGTGAATAGCGTAACATTAATATAGTAGCGAATGTTTATGTAGTGACGGCGGGAAGAGTTATTTTGTTTGCAATATTGGAACATGTAATAAAGGCATGAATATACCACTAATTTAGTATTTTTTTTTCAGGCAGAATGTCGATGCCACGAAGGGCGCAGAGAGACCAGGAAGGACGGATGGATATACTGCTGGTCGTAACTAGCAGCCGGATGGAAGGCTCGTGTATATATAAAGGTTTGTAAGTATTGTTCTTGTTTGCGTCTTAAGAGTTGAGAGGTGCTTGAACAAAAATAACAATGATGATGGTGGTGGTAAGCTTTGGTAGTGGTGATGGAATTGCGGGGTGGAGGAAAAAACTAAATGGTCAATAGATATTTGTGGTGGAGAGAATATAGGAGACTGGAGTGTTGATGGGGGAATGTGGAAGTGTAGAGGATATACAGGTGGAAAGAATACAACGGTAGTGTGGAGGGAAAACATGTAGTGTGGGTGATATAATATGGTGGTGGTGAAATGTTAGTGGTGGTTATGCGATAGTGAAAAATTAATTGGTGGCAGTGAATTTATTGGTCAAATTGCGTGGTGGAGGGCATTGAGTCGTGGACAGAATTGAATGGTGGTGGTGGTAGAATTGCATGGATTAAAGAATAGAATAGCCGTTAACTAATTTATTTCTGGTGGAGAAGAGTTATATCTGCAGTGGTGGAGTATTAATAGAGAAAATGGAAACAATATAGATTTCCCAGATTTTGCTTGAAGACTTGCGAAGTGATAGTGGCAGGAGACTGGACTAATGTATGGAGTTCTGGTGGTAGTCATTGCAACACATCAAATGCTTCTTGGTAAGATTTTTATTTTTTATTCTTGCACATACTTTCCCTGCATTCAAAAAAGGACCAGCTGGGCAAACTAGAACTGTATTTTTGTAACCATGCTATGCAGTTTGGAGTCTCATAGTAATTGGAGTATTATATTTGCTACTAAGGACAAACTAAAGCCAAAGATAAATTGGTCAAAGGACACACAGACAATTGCCATATATTACCACAATTTAGACTTGATAAATCGTTGATTATCTTGCTTACTTTGCCTTAAACAAAAACTGCAGAAAACTTAATATGAAGTTTTCACTAGGCGTGATTGACAGTTATTCTCTTAATATTTATTTAATTGTATTTGTGTGAACATGGCGGAAAAACTAGTGGCAATGATGGTTTGAAAGAATAGTGATGGTGTGGTGGGAATGTGGAAGTGTAGATTCTATATTGGTGTGAATATGGAAGTGAAACATTACAATGGAGAGCCTGTTAGTGGTGGCGGCGCGGCGGTGTGATATACTGTCGTTTTGAATTTGGTGGAAATCAACTATCGTGGTAGTGTTAACAGGGTTGCTTAATTTGGAAACTATTTGTTAATGCAATAATGAATGATATACTCAATGCATCATTAAACCACTAATTTATCTTATTTTTTCAGGCAGCCCGTTGATGTTTTGAAGGGTGTGAAGAGACAAAGGACTGATGAATGGACGGACGGATGTACTACTTGCCGGAAAAGTAACCGGATGAGGTGAAGGTTCGTAAGACAGTGTAATGCTGTTTTTGTTTTTGGGGGGTGGCTGAAAACAAAAACATATAATAAAAAAAAAAATTGCATACTGAGAAAGGAAAACTAAACAAGCAAATGGTGTTTAAAGTCAAAGCACACTCGGCACAATTGTCCTGTAATACCACACTTAATTGAGAAGTGACTGGTGGTGGTGCTGGATATGGTGATTAATATTATTCTAGCAAAGATAATTATGGTTATAATGTAAGGTAATGAAGTGAATTTCATAGGTGGATATGGTAGATATACAATTATAGAAAAATAATGGTGGTTTGAATGAGGAAGTGAATATACAGTAGTGGAGTGAAGTGATGGGATGGGGAAAGGGGCCAGAAGTGGAGGATGAGGTTGAAGTATTCGAAAGAGTCAGGTGTTGATGGTGAAGAAATAAAAAATGGAGGTAGAGGATTGGGTAGTGGTGGTGTGGGTGATGCAGGTTGGGTGTGAGTTGCGGTGGTGAATATATTAGTGATGGTTAATATTTGCATACAATTGTAATTAAGCTACTTGGTAAGTTAAACAAAATTCTACTTTAGAACCAAACCCATGTCTGATCATTTAATGTACTTTAAAAAAGAAAATAAAGCTTCGTAACTTATATTAAATTCATATCATTAATAGATATTCGCACTTTTGTTTTGTTTTAAGATGTACTTTAATCTCTTGAACCATTGTTTTCTTGATCTAAAAAAAAATCCGAAAATTGCCCTTCCTCTTCAAAATTTGTTCAAATATAAATTATTCTCATAAGTGATCAAATTAACTGATTAAATACTATAATTTATTTAACCGATTTTGCCATGATTTTCAAATGGGATACTTGGAAAGACCATTCAGATATTGTATTAATTGGTACTTATTTTTATGGTAAGCGTACTTCATGTAATTATTGGAAAATTAATTTGCTCTATTTCCCAGATTATGTAAGTGCGATGTGATGGTGGCAGGATTCTGGACTGGTGTATGAAGTTCTGGTGGTAGTCATTGCAATAGTCCTTCAAATACTTCTTGGTAAGATGATCTTTTATTTTGGACCTACTTTTCCGGCATTAAAAAATGTAATAATAAGACTGGCTGGCCAAGCTAGAAGCTGATTTGAATTATATTTAATTTATTTATATAATATATATATATATATATATATATATATTATATGCATGCAATATATATTTTTTCAAACCATTCAATGGAATTGTAAAGGAGTCTTATTTTAGTTGTTGGTGAAAAGGGAAAACTTAAAACGCAATTATTTTTTACAATAATATGACTGCACAATTGCCATGTAATACCACAATTTAGACTTTATTAACAGTCAATATTATTTGTTATTTTGCCTGAAACTATTACTGCAAAGAATTTCATATGGACTTTTCAATATGCGTAATTGACTTCTACCAGTTTGAAAATAGTTTGAATGCAGTAAAATTATAAGGCATGATCCTTAGTCTCTCTCTATCCCCCCACCTCCCCCCTTTCAATTCTGGCCAATTTGAGTACAGTGTACATTAAAGGTCTTGTCGGTAATTAATTGATACATTTTACTCCCATGAGGGGTAAATAACCTTCCAAAGCTATATAATAATGTGCAGGGCTAGCAAGAAGAAAATTAACAATATTAGTAAGATTAACTAATCAATATCTTTATAAAAAATGTAATGTGTATACTTTATATTTAGAACTTGAGATTGGCTGGTATACCACCTGGCCCGGGACCCACCATCTCCGCCTGGCCCGGGACCCACCATCTCCGCCTGGCCCGGGACCCACCATCTCCGCCTGGCTCGGGACCCACCATCTCCGCCTGGCTCGGGACCCCACTCTCCGCCTGGCCCAGGACACCAATCTCCACCAGGCCCCATCTCCGCCTGGCCTGTGACCCATCATCTCCGTCTGGCCCAGGACCCCTCTCTCCGCCTGGCCCAGGACCCACCATCTCCGCCTGGCCCGGGACCCACCATCTCTCCCGGGGCCCACCATCTCAGACTGGCCCGCGACCAACAATCTCAGACTGGCCCGCGACCCACCATCTCAGACTGGCCCAGGACCCACCATCTCCGCCTTGCCCGGGACCCACCATCTCCGCCTGGTCCAGGACCTCTCTGCCCGCCTGGCCCTGGACACCAATCTCCTCCAGGCCCGAGATATAATCTTTGCATGACCCGAAGCTCTGTGCACAAAGTACTAAAAAAAATTGTGTGAATATAATTAGTTTGGTTTGTAATTATCGGGTATTTAGATATTTACTTTAGGAATACTTTATTAACTGAATGTTTTAGGTCGGTTGCAGTTAGATTTTGATCCTAGTGCAGGTTGATTTTGGATATATTGAAGGTTTATTTTTGGTCTATTGCAGGTTGATTTGGGATATATTGAAGGTTAATTTTTGGTCTATTGCAGATTGATTTTGGGCATATCGCAGGTTGAATTTGAATTCATTGCATATTGATTTCTGGTCTAGTGCACGTTGATTATGTGGCTATTCGAAGTTGGTTTTGAGTAGATTAAAAGTTTGTGTCTATTGCAGGTTGATCTTGTCTTTAATGTTTATTTAGTCTATATTGCATTAGTTTGGTATAGGATGGTTTTGGGTCTATTGCATTTATATTTTATCTTGCTAAAGGTTTGGGTATTAAATGTTGAATGTCTGTTGCAGGTATTGTGGGTAGGATTTTATATTTGTTATAGGCGGTTCAGTTTTTAATATGGAAGTTGATAATGGTTTGTATGCTCTTCATATACAGCAGAGTAACCTGGGTATGCACCGGTTATCTTGGAGCTAATTTAAGTATCCTAATTTGAAAGCTATAAATGGCAAATATAACATGATGTAATGGTTTACTTTTACAGTCACGGTCGCAAGTAGTCCTACCTCCACATTTTCAATATTTGCCATTTCAATTTAAAAATTATATAGGAACTGCTAATGTTCTGATTTGTTTTGTTTTGTGATTGTTTTAAAGTTTGAGTATTTATAAATGGTTGCTGCTCTTAAATGTGATTAAATGTTAATAGTAATTATTAGCTATACTATATCTTGACTATCTAATTGAATATCTAAATTGACTACCATACTACTGTACTATATTGAAGTGATTTAGGGAACACTATAATATAGATATTTATGGAAGCTTCAGGGAAGTCTGAAGACTTCTTGCTCAATATTCAACCTGTTTATGCCGGATTATAATGGAATGAAACTAAGACGCAGTGTGTAACCAATTAATTTAACTATTGGCCTTGCTCAGGACCTTGGGGCTGTTTGGTCAGGCAGCCTGGGAAAGAGCAACAACTATTGGTGTGAACAGGGTTGGATTGTTATACTGTATACAAAACATTATCTTATTATCTTATTTTGATTAGAAAACTTTCATAACTAATGTATGCAGGAAATGCAAAGGTATTCGTGATATTAATATTTAAGATTTAAGTGTCACAGGAAAGGATAACATTGTAAGAAACTTTAAGTATCATGTACAGAAAGATTCAGTAAATTAAATACTTAATACTGAGGTCTGAAACTTGTTTGTTGGCTATAGTAATCATAATTTTGGAATCCTAGTTTGCATTTAATAGTTTTACATTGAGAGGATTGTGCTTTCTTTACTATCAAAAAGCAATAAGACATTTTGTAACTTCTATAGCAATAAGTGTTCGACAAAAGGCTAAAAGTAAATATATTTAAGATAATTTACTGTATTTATATCTACATTTTTCTTGTACTGGGAAAACTTTAAATTTTAGACGTAAACATGGACATGCTCGGCATACACAGTACTATGGGGTACAAATGAGTACAAAGGAAATCAAGCAACAACATATATAGTGACCCTTCTAGGCTGCTTGTCCTCCAAAACACTGAGGATCAAGTGTCCAAACAGTGGTTTAGAGTGGGTAAGGGAACATTGGAAAGGGAACTACTGTCCTGGAACTAATGTCCGTGGCAGGATTAGGAAGTTGGTAGGGAACCGATGGGTTAGTAACTGAGGGGAGGATAAAATAAGGTTATTCATTTACAAACGCAGTCAGTCGCGGGTTTGATGCGAGATATTTGTCTAGGGGAAGTTTAAATGAATCAACGGTGCTGCAGTCTATAACATCTCTGGGAAGTCCAATCCATAAGTTGACAACTCGATTGAAGAAGAAATTCTTAGCTTCGTGGGAGTTAAAAGATTTACCAATAATTTTGCAACCGTTTCCCCGCGTGTAATTAGATTGGTCGATAGTGAAGTACTTACTACAGTTCATTTTGTCGATGCCTTTGATGACTTTGAACACTTGAATTAAGTTGCCTCTTAATCTGCGCTGGGTTAAAGGAAATGGATTTACTTCTCTAAGACGCTCCTCGTATGGTTGTTCTTTAGGCTAGGTATCATTTTGGTAACTCTACGTTGAACTCATTCTAGCTTGTCTATATCTTTTTGGTAATAAGGGCACCAGGATTGAACGCAGTATTCCAGAAGAGGGCGGACTAAGGAATTGTAAAGGGTTAGGATAACGTCTTTGGATTTATGCTCAAATGACCTGCCTATAAAGCCAATTGTTTTGTTTGCCTTCTTAACAACTTCTGAACATTGTTGACTCGGTTTTAGGTTACTCGTTATTGTTACTCCCAGATCGGTTTCTCTGTTTACATTCTTAAGCTGAGTGCCATTCATCAAATAGTTTTCTTTCTCATTTTGGTATCCGATATGTAGTACTTTACATTATTTTATCCGCATTGAAACTCATTTGCCAAATTTTGGCCCAACATGACAACTTATCTAGATTGTGTTGCATATCGTCAACTTGTTCTTTTGAGAGTACGCTATTTGCAATTTTTGTATCGTCGGCAAATTTTGAGATTGTACAGGCGAGACCCTCATCTATGTCGTTGATGTAAATTAGAAAGAGAATTGGTCCTAATACCGATCCCTGGGGTACCCCGCTACTTACATTGGTCCATTTAGATGCCTTACCGTTTATGACTACTCTTTGCTTTATGTCGCTGAGCCAATTTTCTATCCATTTCAACACACCGTCTAGTATTCCATGCGCTTTTAGTTTTAGCAGTAAACGTTTGTGGGGAACTTTGTCAAAAGGCCTTTTGAAAATCAAGGTATATAATATCTACAGATTTATTCTCATCGTAAAGGTTAAGGATATCGTGGAAGAAGTCTAAGAGGTTTGTTAAACAGGAACGTTTTTTACGATATCTGTGTTGAGTATCTTTAAGTATGTTATTTTCCTCTAAGTGATTTAAGAGTGTATCTTATGAGTGTTTCTAACATTTTATATACAACTGAGGTTAAGCTAATTGGACGATAGTTACTGGGTAGGGATTTGCTGCCTTTTTTTAATATCGGAGTTACGTTGGCTAGCTTCCACTGATCATGCATAGTTCCAGACAGCAAGGATTTATTGAATAGCAATGTCAGTGGTTTGGAGAGCTCATCCTTAGCTTCCTTACGTGAGATTGTATCACGTCCAGGCGTTTTATTTACCTTGAGTTTATCTAAACAATTCAATACTTCTCTCTCTGTAACGGTGATATTGCTTAGAACATCTGAATTATCAATCTGAATCGGCAATGGTGTAGGGATATCACTGAGGTCTTCGTTGTAAAAACTGATGCAAAGAAGGTATTAAGGGCATTACTCATTTGTACTTCGTCTTTGGTGTATTCTCCATTTTCATCGACTAACGGTCCAACAGTTGAAGTAACTACTTTTTTCTTTCTGATATAACTATAGAATTTTTTCAGGTTTGTTTTATTTTGATTCGCAACATGTAACTCTAGGGTCTTTTTACTTTGCTTAGATAAGTTTTTGGCTTTGCGTCGTAGCTCTACAAATTTCACCCGTTCTTCGTAATTTTATAAGGATTTTAATCTATCATTAGCAAACTTTTTAGCAAACAGACTGTTTGAAATATCTTTATTCCACCATTTGGGCTTATTATTATGGCCTGTACGCCGTATTTTCAATGGTATGCAGTCCTGCAATGCTTTTAGGTAAATGGTTTCGAATAATTCCCAAGATGTATTTATGTCGTTATTGTTAACACCTTACGAGCGGCCTATGCGGTTTATTTATGTGTACCGCACAGCGGGGTGTTTTTAGCCAAAATAGGGCTGTTTACGTGATCATTTTCATGCCTAAATAAGACCCAGAACGTAAAACAAGTACCTATTCCTGAAAGGGCATAAACAGAGCTTTCGAATGACACCATAACGATCCTTGTATGATGGATAGTTTTCTTGCAATAACCGTGCAACGCGAGTGCAAAAAGCAGGTAATTCGGTACTTTCAGTACATAATTGAGTATGTAGCGAGTGAGAGAGGGAGGAGGGAGCTGAGATTTGTGTCAGTAGGTTCGCCGCGGTGGTCTGGAGCAGTCATACGCTCGCTAGTCTCCTGCCACCACTTGTCTCTCTCTCTCAGCCACATTACGTGCTGAAATTGCCACTCGAGTTATGTCGAGCGCCGCCACATAGTCCAGCTTTATTTAACTCGACTTATGTTGCTCGCCGCTAAATAAGGGTTAATTAAAAAGCTCCAGTCAGTTTCTTTAAACATAGTTCTAAGTTTATGAAAGTTTGCTTTCTTGAAATTAGGGACTTTTTCGATGCTGCTATTTGGTTCGTTACTAGTAAACTTTAAAGTGAAAGTTATTGTACGATGGTCGCTGTTACTGAATTCATCACCAACATTCAAATTCTCTATTAATTCTTCTTTTGTTGCAAGTACAAGGTCAACAACGTTATTACCACGGGACGGCGATCGAACACATTGATAGAGTGAACTCTCTTGCAAGTTCGCATACAAGTCGTGTCCGGAGTGTGAAGTAAGAGTATCACCCCACTTGGTCACAGGTAAATTATAGTCGCCAAAAAATACGGTATCTTGTGAGTTACTTACATCTGCAATTTGTTCATAAATTTCTCGGTCAGTTTGCACTGATTGAGCGGGAGGTCTGTATATTAATGCAAGTATTATTTGTGTACCTTTATTATTCTTTATTAGCACAAAAGTTGTGTCGACGTTCACAATTTGAGGTTTCGACAAGAGGGTCAGGTTAAGACTTTCTTTGATATAAAATAAAACGCCACCTCCACTTTTATTTATTCGGCTTTTCTCAAACATTACATAACCGGGAAGTGAATACTCTGCTAAAAAGTCTCTATCTTCTGTATTAAGCCAAGATTCTGTTATGCCAATCACATCATAATTTTCTGTAAACACTAGTTCCTCTACATCTGAAAATTTATTGCGTATGCTACGAGCGTTTGCATAGAAAACCTTTAAAGTTGCGGTTTTAAAACTCACAGAACGTTCTTTAATCAAATTTTTGGTTCTGGTCGGATCTACATTTACATTCATGGCTGTCCTCGGTCCTCGGTCATTATCCCTGGCGGTTTTGAATTTGGGTCGTGTTGTTGGAGCTTTATCCAAATTCGCGGTTCTTGACGGATTAGCATTTAATTCCTTCGCAGTTTGCCGTTCTCGCTGTAGAATAGATTAATGGCATAGTTATATACTTTATTAACGTGAACTAATAATAACCTAGCCAAGTTGCTCCATATGAAGTGAAGTCCCATTCTATATTACCAATTATTACTGGATACTAATGGTACTGACTACAGTTTCTTTTAAACTATATACTATTTAACTAATGCCAAAAGAAAGCTCTATAGCAGTGAAGTTTACCTCCTGATGGAAGGCCTATAATTTTTTAGTGAGGGGTAAAGTCTTCCGATGGCTTCATCAGTCTTCTTTTACTCCAGTATCAGTATAAAAGCATGAAACCATGTGCCCGAAAAAAACTTAAATTGTTGCCATGAAGGGTTAAAACGATTAAATAAATTCTAAGAGAAAGATGTAGTGTTAAGTGGTGGTATTTCATGACGTCACTCAGATTGTGCCAATGGAGTTGAATGTTCCTTGAGAGGGGTATATAGATTTTGGGAGATTGAAGTTGCTGGTAAATTTAGCTTCTCTATAACTATACATATGGTCTATAGAATTATTTTTAATCGAATAGCATTTGTGAAAATCTTTGCTTAAAAATTAATAGTAAAATGGTCCATAGCGTGGAGAATATGCACAAGAAAATCCTAATAAAACTTGTCATAGTGCATTGAAGTGCTAATTAAAACTAAAATTAAATTGTTGATTGTGCTAAGTAATAACTAAATATTTAATTAAAAGAAGAAAAAAATAAATCAGCGCAATGATACCCATAAGACTTCAGTTGATCACGAATTCTCATCAGCAGAAAAGTCTTGCTTCAGGGAAATTGTTGTAGATATCTGATTAACACCAATAAGACAAAACTAAGTTGGAACATACAATGCATTGGGTATTTTAAAACTTAAAATGTGTACACAATCAAAAGCACACGGATGATCCAGCTCTTATCTCATGGTTTTCTTTATTATATTGGCTACCAATATGCATACTTTATAGAGTGCAACTAGTAGCAAAAAAACAAATCTATATACAAATAATCCATATTCACCCCAATACACACTTTACTGCACTTAAAGGGAGATGGGTCGCTTTTCAGGCCCCTCTTATGTTTAGCCCCATTAGTTTTCAGATTTGTATAAGTTTGCCTCACTAGTTTGTCGATTTTAAGACCTTTCGCCCCATTTGTGTCAATGTTAAGACCTTTCGTGTGATTTAGATGTCTAATTTATTTCCTGGTGAACGATAGTGAGCCTGTAATTTTGGAAGAACCGTCCTTCGGCCAGGAAATTTGTCTACCAACAAATGTACAAATTTATCTAGCAGGGGGATCTAATAGATGTGTTTTAAGTTTGATGGAGGTCTAAAGAGGAAATAAACAAATAATAAATACATGAAAAAATCAACCAAAAAGTGAACCATCATTTTCGCAGGCCACCAATCCCAACACTTGTATGTTAACATCACATTGCCACAGACGTACATCGTACAATTGCCTAAATAAGTTCTGTGAGGATTGGAGCTGAGGGTGGCAGACACGAGACAGCTCTAACTGAAACTACAAAATGTTATTAATATATAATGAACACACAGGTAGGTCGTCCAACAGAAGTCCCAAAGACGAAGGCCCATTTAGGGGCCCCAGCAGAAGATTCCCCAGTCCCAGACCGTCCGGATAGGTTCCGGTTTCAGCAAGCAGACTCGCAGCGGATGCACCACTATGGCCGCCCAAAGCACTAATAGGAATGGTCCTTCATATATACACCAGCTCCCCGGGCAGGGTGCCTGACTGATTATTATCCTCTCCAACTAGCGCCCGACCTCCACTCCCTACGACAGGTAGGTACCCGCAGGAATTTGTAAACTGTCCATAATTTTGTGTGTAAAAGTAAAAAAAAATATTCGATGGTCAATTTATGGTGTTCTAGCAACGTAGTCTTCAAGGTCAAATGGAATATTATCACTTCCATACATCTGCCTGAGTACTGTATATGCTGTAGATATATACTGTAGATAAAATCAGAGTTTAAGAATTCATGTGTTCACGTGGAGTCGTAAATACATACATAACATTTTAAGACTGAGCGCTCCACACATACATGCAGTTTGTCTCTTGTCCTAATGGCGGCGTTCCAGGCAACCCTGTTAAGGGCTGCTTCACTTTGTCAAGTTTTTGGATTTGAGATCGGCACGTATAGTCTGATTCCAGGTCTTCCTCGGTCCACCCCTTGGTGCAGCTCCCTCCACAATCACAGACCTGCATCCTTTAACCCAATTTTGTTCATCCATTCTCTCCACATGCCCATACCATCCCAGTCTACTTGTACGCATCTCCTCGTTAATATTCTGTATACCTAAGCGTCTCCTCAGCTCATCATTAGTTATTCTATTCTGCAGTTTGGCCCCACACATCCATCTCACCATTCTCATCTCATTACGTTCCATTCTGCATGTTTGAGGCATAAGTCATTGAACTTCTAACACATGAGGCATAGCCTACACCTTTCCCTTGAGGGGAAGAGGCATTCTTTTCATGGTCAGAAAATTGGCAGCAGTTCTCTGAACTTCCCCCCGCCACATCTAATTCTAGCGTCAGTGGCAGCCTCGGCCCCACCCCAGCAGATATGGTATCTCCTAGGTAACAAAACTTGTCCAATAGCTCCAATGACTCATTTCCAAAATTCACAGCCACAGGATCATCATTTAACACAAGATCGCCCTTGCTCACTACGCACTCCAATTTCTCAATTTCTGACTTATTCTTCGGCAGGGGTCCTATTATTCTACTACAGCGCTACTCCCATGGTGCACCCAACATCGACAGACGCTACACCGAATCGAGTTAGCGCCCACACCCATTCCAAACACTGCACATGTGTATGCACTGCTCTTTTCCACATTGCCTTGTCTCAATCTATAATGCATAACCTTGGTTTTGTAAATATTGACTCTTAAACCCTTGCTCGCCATGCCCTCTCTCCATCTTCTGAATTTGGCCTCAGCATCTTGCACATTGTCAGCTATTAGGACTAAATCTTCTGCATAAAGCAGTTCCCACGGGAGTCCGGATCTAAAATCTCTAGACACTAGACAGTGCCTCCAGGACCATAATAAAGATGGGGCTTAACACTGAAACCTGATGAACTCCAACACGGACTGTGAACTCCTCACTCAATATACCTTTCACCCTCACCGCAGTTCGCGAATCCTCATACATCTTCATTATCACACGCCCCAGCCTCTCTTCCACATCAAGTTTCCTCATAGCCCACTGCACAACATCTCTAGGTGCCCTGTCAAAGGCCTTCTCCAGGTTTACAAACACAAAGTAAAGATTCCTGCCATTTAATAAGTATCTTTCCTGTATTTGCCTGACTATGAAGATAGCATCGTTTGTACCACGTCCTGGCATATAACCAAACTGCATATCATCAATGGAGATGCTTTGCCTGATCAAGCCCTCAAAGACTCTCTCACAGACCTTCATGATTTGGTCAACCATTGTCATGCCCCTATAATGACCTCTTATCTAGCGCATCCCCTTTTCCGTTGTATGTATTTACTATTACACTTTTGTGCCAATCGTTTAAGCTCTAAAATATGAATGAATTTAATGAAAAAACGCATTGTTATAGTTTGGATAATATACAGTTAAGAGGATGCGTAATTTGTATTCTAATGTGCTGAAATTAATGAAGACTTGCATGGAGAGTTTTTTTTTTATTTATTTTTATTTTTTACCAGATACCGTAATTCCTGAGAAGGGGTGGCCATTAATATTAGGCGTTTGTCACAAATTGCTAGGTCAATTGCCCGGGCTTGACATCTACCAATAACATTTTGACAGTGAGGGCTCGATCAGCCAACCCTTTGATCAACAGCCAGCGCTCTACTGACTATGCCTTGGCTCGCGACAAAATTATTTAGTCTTTAATATTTACCCAATGGGTTGTCTTCAGTTTGCTTTTAACTTCCCCTAATATCAATTATTGTCTTTAATACACACGGTTGCCCTGAACGTTTAAGCTCGTGTGCTCATACTGTCATACACATGCTAATGTATTTAATTTTAGAATATGTTCTTGTTGCAGAGCATAGTGATGCCAATGAACATTAAGTGAGCATCTTGTGGACTCCTTTGGTACTTTACAGGGGTAAGTCTTCATGAAATATATATTTTATGTTTACTATGTTCTCATTAGGAACATAATTAAACTAGATTTGGCTTGTGGATTTTGTACGTGTAAGGTATACTATGACTAGTTTCGTTCATGACAAAAATTTATATGAATAACTTTATTCCTTGAATGTTGCTGTTGACGACCCATACAGTTGGCCTGTAATATATACTTAATACTGTATAGAATTTTTCGTGAGTCACGGTATTTCGTTAAACCAATTAAAATACTACTACCCAAATGACTTGACTATGAGGATTTAAAATAATCATAAGATAAAATTATAAATATAAGTAGCTCGAAAGTTTAAAGTTTGTTTTCAATCTTCAATCTCTGAGTTATTTGTTAAATTGTTAATACTGAGTAACTAAATTTAAAAGCCTGCGAACTTTACTAAAATTTAACATGAAGCCAGTAAGCTGTTATGTATTCCTTGAAGAATAACCTTTGTAAAAGTTGAATATGAAATGTATGCATACTTTCTTGGACTAGAGTTAAAAGCTGTATATTTTGGCATTTTTGGCTTGTTCCCGTTGTCAACTAGAAAAACAAATTGCTTCTATGTATGTATATACTCAGGCACATGCCCCATTGTTGGGGGTGGCCGACACGAGACAGAGCCTAAACAGAAAAAATAGTTAAAGTTACTATTCTCAGGGTCCGGGACCACTTTAGTGTTCCCTCATCCCTTAGTCTCGTTGAATAAGAGAAGTTTACAAGGGTAGGATGATTCCTTGCCCCCTGCCCCCTTCTAAGCTTCTAAGTGGCTTGCCATACAATTATGTAGCAGTTGCATTATCAATACATATCCATACAAATGTGAAACCTGTCTAGTACTTGAATCTCTTAATAGTTTGGAAATAATGTTTAGAGAATGTATTGCCAAACCTCATGTTCTAATTATTTTACAGTAAATGGGAGGATTAGGAGGAAGTATTGTTTGGATTAAGCTGGAGCGATCCTGGAGGAACTTTAACGTCGCCCGTAAACCACAAGCCCAAGTTATCCAAGGTAAAATGTAACGTTCTGAAATTATTAAATAGATGCATGGATCGAGTTACTTAATAGTTCATTAGTGTTTCCTTACGATTATCAATACTGCTAAGGTTTAGAGATAATGGATTTAGAATTCAGGAACTTTAATTGTGGCAACCCTGGCTTCACAAGTATTTCTTCAATGCTATTTTTCCGCCTGGATATGTGGTGGCCGGGCTTCACTGCATGTCTGTCTGCTGAGACTGGAACTTCTCCAGGAGGTTGGGGGCTGGGGGAGTGCTGAAGTCACTGGGTGGAGTGACCTTGGTGATCCCTGGTCTCTGGGTCTTATCCTGGGTGACCTAGATGTGCGTGAATTGGTTATGTTTGTGTTCATTATTTTGTTTTGTCCCTGTTCAGGCTCTGTCTCGAGTCGGCCACCCTCGGATAAAAATTAAAGTGGGAAATGTGTGAGTATATAGATAGTATTAGCCAAATGGTAAGAACCAACATAAACCAGTTATAATGGCCGTATTTTGTGTTTACAAGTTTATCATTGGTGAAACTAGTTTGGCAGGGATGCAGTGAGTGTACTATAATAGTCACTTTTTAATGTAATCTACAGTAACCCACTTTGATTAAGGGGATATGGGTAATTTTTCTGGTCCCACTTCATGTTTAGCCCTATAAGTTTTCAGATTTTAGGAAGTTTGCCCCATTAGTTGGTAGATTTTAAAACCTTGTGTCCCATTTCTATATATATATATATATTTTTTTTTTTTTTTTTTTTTTTAAAAGAGACAATGAATGGAGGAAGGAAAAACACAGATAAAACAAAAAGGTCCCTGTGCCTAAAGGCATCCTCCATTCATAAAATGTTTGTAACAACTGGATTTAAACTTTTGTAGATTGTAAGTTTATGGAAAGCAACTCGAGGGAAGTGAATTCCAAAGAGTAGTAGTTCTAGGGATAAATGAATTTTGATAAGCAGAAGTTCTGCATTGTGGAGGAGAAAGTGTAAATTCATGGACGCTCTCAGCTGCCCTAGTTCTACGGGGAAAGATGTGGAGAGGCGGCACAATTGAAGCAAGTTCCTCGGAACAATTGCTGTGAAAATATCTGTAGAATAATGCAAGGGACAGTATACAATATACAGTATATATATACAGTATGTATATATAAAGAATATTGTGCCACCTATGTGTCTATTTTTTCCTGGCGAGCGATGGCGAGCCTGTAATTTTAAGAAATCTGCCTTCGGCCGGGACATTTTCTATTGAAAAATTTACAAATTTATCTTGAGGGGTCTAGGGAATTTTTTTTTAAGCTTGAAGGTTTAGCGAAGGAACTACAAAATAAATGAATATATAAATAGACTAAAAACTAAACACTGTTCCCTTAACACATAAACAGCAACGGCCCTCAATAGAGGTTTTTCTGGTGCACTGCGACCGTCCTCAACAGATCCAGAGCACAATTTTTTTTTAGAAAACACCCCAGTTGCACTCAAAACAAAGAAATATGTGATTAGGTGAGATTATTACCCTCCATTACTTGCTACCACTTCTACACATGTGTCCCCCCCCCCTCCCCCTCCCTTTTTCCCCCTCCTCAATTATCCGGTATTTTCCCTATTATTCCCGATATTTATTAAGTATTTTCGTGCGAGGCGTCTGGGAGAGAGGGGAAGAGGCTGGAGGAGTGTATGTACGACCCTCTAAGCCAGTCTGAGAGCTCCCCTTGAGTCTCTGTACCATGCTAGACATCAGAGAGGAAGGGTGTCTTAAGGGGACCGACCGGTTAATTTCAAACTTCCAGGTCTTACTTTCAATTTAAATTAAATTTGGCACAGGTGTAGGCTATATAACCATAAAACTAGATCAAATGTTTTTTTATTTTATTTTGTTTGCTTTTTTCTTGCAATTTAGGTTAAAAAAAATGAAAACCATAGCACTGCAGAAAATGATAAACTCCTACAGAAATCCCCATAGCACATGTTGTATGTGATCAAACAACTCACAAAAGGTGTATCTGTAGTTTTTATAAAAAACATTTTATATAATTATTTTGTGTATTTGTTCTATTTAGGTGATTACGGATTCAGGCGAATATATTTATAGAAAATTACAACTTTGACGACATATTGTGAAAACAATTAAATTACTAGAGTAAATTAGCTTGATAGGCCTTGTAGTGTTTTTAATTACCTTTCCAATGGTATATAAACCATTCCTATAGCTCTAATAATAACTGTAGAATAACATCCGAAAATGCGACAATATAGGTTCTGAGAAAAACTGGTGAAAGTCTAAGGTAATTAGGTGAAAAATTTTACTTTTGTTTTTTAGATTTACAATATTTTATGCAGGAACATGGCAAAGTAGAAGATAAAGCGTATGGGAGGTTGTAGAGTAGCTTACACTCTTTCGATTTATATAGGTATGCTCATCGTACGACCAGTAGTTACTGAGCATGTTAATTTCAAAGTTCGCTATATAACGTTTTTAGAATTACAGGAAAAGTTTGGAAAACATAAAAAAAAAAAATCCAATGGGTTTTCACTAATAACATTTCACTGGCTTATGAAGGGATGTTGACTCTTGTTGAGTAAACACCTATTGGTATTTTCAGGATTTCGATTTTGTTAAGCCTAAATTAACCGGTCGGTCCCCTTAATCTAGGTCCACACTGAGGTTATGTAACCTATGTTACAGTAACATGTTACAATAACCAGGTTAATCAAAGTTGCAGCATGTTCCAAAATCTTGTCAGAAACATTAATTATGAAACAAACCCAGTCCACATTGGTTTGTAAGCTTACAGAACATTAAATTTTGTAGTGGAGATGTCGGAGGAGAAGGCTTTGTTAGCTAGTGCGTGCTACGTGGTACTGCATAATACTAACTAAGAAGAAGAGCAAAAGGAAAGTTTGGATTAGACATTTGTTACATGATCGTAATGCATGTGGTAAACTGAATATTTTTAGGGGTTTGTCCACCTATACGGAAGGATTAAAACACTTTATAAGGCTAACCCATGCAGATTTTGAGAACATACTTTCACTTGTGGGGTTTCAAATTTGCAAGAAAAACACACATTGTCGTAGTGCGATAACACCAACAGAAAGACTTTTGGTTACGTTACGATATCTCGCAACTGGTGATTCATATACAAGCCTGAAGTACCTCTTTAAAATCTCCAAACAAGCAATCTCTACTATAATTCCTGAAGTATGCACGGTAATTAATGAGGCTCTAGCTCTGTATGTAAAGGTGAGTGACATGTCCTAAAATGTTTTTTATAGATAAGCAGGACGGCACATAATAACGTTCACAATTTCCCTACATGTTTTTCACATGAACTGCTCCATTATTAAATGCATTTTATCATGAAAATAATAAATTTCATCATATGGATGCTATATTTTGTTAGTGTAGGACCTACATATTTAACCATTATGCGGGTATCACACTGGTAGGAATCCAGCCAACCAACAAACAACCAATCAACATCTTGTGAGTTGAGATGTGAGGCCTGGTTATGAAACATGTTGCATGTTATCGCTCACCCAGTAATAGCTGTGTCCTAGTTACAGAACCCCATATATGTTCTGAAACTGCTTTGGAACATATCATTATACGTTACCGTAACCTTGTTCTGTAACACAAAGTTACGGGACATTGCTTAGTGTGGACGTAGCTTTACTCTCGCCGGTCAAGGTCATATTACGACCGTGGGGCTAAAATATACGATTTTCACCAGCCAATTGCTGTTACCACTTGTTTTATTGCTTTCCAATGTTCATAATATTATGTTCATATTAAAAGCAAAATAGGCACATATGGATTAATAATATTTATATATGTGTTACATATGACGATTTTCGTTAGAATAGAACCAAATAGCTTCGCTTGGCGGGAGGGTTTGAACTACCATGGCTGCGCAGTTTAGAGGTTAAGGGCTTGACCTCCTACATAGAGAATTCTTTGTGTCTAGTATAAAGTAAACTACTGTACTTACATAACCACTATTAGGAAAAGGCTCTGACAGTTGCTTTCAAAGTAAAGTAGCCTTTTTAGGTATATATTATTTAAATGTGGTAGAGAAACCCCTCAAGCTTACTCGAATAAGTTTATAGTTTGGTCTACCATATTTTGTAAGTATATGGATCATAATAGGAACAGAGCCAGAACACAATTTTGAAATTCACATTCACAAAGTAGAACAAATTTCTGCAAGGATAGCCTACTAAAGTTTAACCAACTTAACTAAGTTAGGATGACTAATAAAGAATGTATATACTTTCCATAAATATGTACAATAATCTTTGCTACCTACAACATTCTGAAGTTCTGGAAATGGTATTTGTTGGAATTTCTATTATGGTGCTCCATAATAAGGGGAGGCTGACTCCTCCGCTGAGCCCAGAGATCAAAATTTCGAATTTTTGTGTTCTTGTTCTATAATGCTTCTTTCAACATAGGAGAATAACATAGGAAGGAACAAAAACAAATATCGCATCCATAACCCCCCGGGCCGGGGGTTCGACCTCGACCCCCGAAAAACTAAAAAAAAATCTTTCAGCCACCCAATTTTTGTTTTTGTGTCTGTAGTCTAAAGGGCTGCTGTAAGCAATAGAAATGATCATATGAGGGCATAAACACCCATATGACATCCCTAGGGCCCCCCCAAGGGTGCCCCAATATCATGGATTTTGGTAAAAAATTATCTCGTAAAATCTGAAGCATGCCCCTGACGAAAATTTTGTTTAGTTGGTCATTAAACTCGATCTTCTATGTGCGCGCTATGGTAGAAAATGGAAGCTAAGGAGGACTAACTATTTTATCTGCCCCAAAAATATTTTTTTCTGATGAAAATCTATGAATTTCAATAGTTTGCCATAATTTTTTGGCACTTAAGAGTGCCACTATATTTTTATGTATTGCTCAAATGCATTACCCTTCTAAATAGAGTACATAGGGGTACATAGGAACGCCTGTACGTTTAAATAATTGCCGTTTTGCCGAAAATATCCGAGTTTTGACCATTTTGGAGTCAAATCAGCTGTAACCCAAAAATAATTATGTAATATATTATTTTCAGCACCTTCTATTATTCAATAGGGGTTTATTTAAACGTTACATTGTAGGGGATGCTTGTACGCTATGCCATGCAAAAATTGCGGGAAATGTGAACAATTTTGCGTGAATAGATGATTTTACGAAAGTGCAATGAAATTTTGCGCTCGCGCGCGCACATAGAGAGCTGATTTTTTCAGCGAGTCTTAGTATTTCCATTTGTAATAAGATGGTATAATGCCAGAAACACAATCTCTTATACAGGCTGACGTGGGGGTGTAAGGGTCAGGGTGATATAGTTTTTTGACGATGCAGTTTTTACCACCATATATTCCCTGCTGAATAGTTGGGCTAGTGTGGGTGCCCTGATGCATCGGGGACTTAAGTGAAGTTGCCACAGATTGCTAGACCGCACCATTCACTAACAGCACTGGCATCTGCCAATACCACACTGGCTGGCCGGGCCCGAGACTCGACCAGTCAGACTCACGGTCAGCAGGCGAGCGCTCTACCAACCGAGCTTCGGTCTGTGGTAAGAGACTAGACTAAAGATATAAGCAAAGAAATATAACGTAGTAACAAAGATCAGTATAACAGTTAGATAAGTTTATGCCATTATAGTTATGAATAGAGAATTGTAAGCAAATTTGATAGCCAGGGACTATCACTTTGATAGTTAAATAATGCGTTGGTGTGGTACTGTATATAATGTAAAACAAACTTAATTCACAGGTAACGGTGTTCTGTTGGTGACTGCATGCAACTCTATAACATTGCAAATTTTAGTAGAGCTTATGTGAAGAGCCTCTTGCCAGTGGCTTAGTATTTTGTAATTATAGTTCCTCAGCAAGATATTAATTGATGCTTTATTCTCAGGTGGAGCCTACTGGAGTAGATAGTATGGAATCTTTAATCTACAAGATCTGTCTCTACTCCCCCAACCAACAAAGCTGGTATGGTACCTCCCTGAACTACTACTCACACAAGCAAGAGCCCTACTCGACGTTGGATTGCTTACCATCATCAGCTTGCCGTGTATTGGCTGTGCATATTTGGAGTTTGCCTATATGTTTAGGATGTTCCAAAATGTCTTGGTTTATTGTTTTTTTTTTATTTTAGTCAGTAAAGTTTGAAAATTTAGTGATTGTTATATTTTAAATAATTTAACAAATTTACTTGGATAGTATAGCCCATTGAATATGGTCTATATTTAACTGAAATAGAAGATTAGTTGTACTGAGAGCTTAACTAGATAGAATACGGAAATGTATACATTTATACAAAATAAATTATTATTATTACTATTATTATTATTATTATTATTATTATTATTAATATTATTATAACACTGTACTTAAATTACAAAGAAAATAAAGCCACTGTGACATATTGAGATCATCCAATATTCTATTAATGTAACTCAACTGATTGTATAAATCATCTAGGAAAAAACCCCATTAAACTTTCCTATAATATAACATGTTCATGTAAATAAGTATGTATAATTTATGTTTTAAGTTATCTAGAACCAACTTCGTTTGGGTTTTGCAGAATCAAATTTTAACATGGGCTACTATTTCTTTCCAGCAGCTTGAGCTGATTCTCGAGGGTGTACAGGCCAGTGACAGCCCGGGGACATACAACGGGGGGGGGAGCCAACAACCCGGGGATATACACCAGGGGGGGGGAGGGGGGGAGAACCAACAGCCCGGGGATATACAACGGGGGGGGGGAGCCAACAGCCCGGGGACATACACTGGGGGAGAGCCAACAGCCCGGGGACATACACCGGGGGGGAGCCAACAGCCCGATCCCACGCACCTGCAGGGAATGTTTCTCTCGAAAACCTTTCGTGATCGTGGAGGCTAGCTCTGGACGGACCAGTCTCATGGGACTCGCAAAGTCTATTGCCCACGTGCTACTCCTTCGGGGGTATTTAGGCACGCAGAGTAGCAGCCAGTTTGTCTGTTGACAAGATTTAGGATAATTCTATGTATTTTCAGCATCATTGGCTGCCGGATTGAAATATACTGATTGTTATTATCATTATTAATATTATTTATTTATTTGCTCATATAGTGATGTACACCTTATGTGGTGGTTTTGTGATCTTGTATTTCAAAATTTAATTTAATTAAAACTTTACTTCCAAATAGCAATTTTGAGAATTTTGTTTTGCCTTTATAAAGTGCAATGTATCATGGAATTCCTTGATACATTGTGCCAACAGTAATGTATGGGGCTGAGACATGGGCTCTGAAGGAAAAGGATAGACGAAAGCAGGATGTGATGGAGATGTGCTGCTTGAGGAGTATGTGTGGAATTACTCGTAGAGACAGATTGAGGAATGAAAAGATACGTAGGAGAGTGGGGCAGCAGGAACATTTGTTGGCCAGAGTGGACAGAAGGGTGCTGAGCTGGTATGGTCGTGTTGAACGAATGGAAGATGAAAGGCTTACAAAGAGAATGTGTGAGTCAGATACAAGGGAAAATTGAGGGGCAGGAAGACCCAATGGAGATGGAGAGACTGTGTAAGACAAGCTTTGGATGAGAGAGGAATGACTGTAGATCAGGCAAGGGAAGTGGTAATTTACAAGAATGAATGGAGAATTCTTGTGAATAGATGAGTGAACACGTGGTCATTTGGGGGAAGGGGTCGGGCGCAAGTTGGACTAGATAATAGTCCATCAGGCGCCTGGCCTGGGGAGACGGTTTATATGGAGGGTGCGCCTGGAAGTGTGGTGGGCGGGCTTGTGGTTTCACTGCATGTCTGCCTGCTGAGATCGGAACCTCTCCAGGTGGTCGTGGGCCTGGGAAGTGCTGGAGGGATCTTGGTGATCCCTGGTCTCCGGGTCTCCTACTGGGTGACCTACAGTATATGTGTGTGAATTTGAATTTTGTTTTTGATGTTCATTGTTCATTGTTTTCCGTTATGTTGTCCCTATTCGGGCTCTATCTTAAATCCCCCCCCCCCAAAAAAAAAAAAAAAAAAAAAAAAAGGAAAAGTGGGGAATGGGCCTGAGTAAATACATACATACTGTACATTACATACATTATATCACCATATTTGTCTTCTCCAGGGTGCCGTGGAGCTGTGTACCGTTGCTGCAGCTAAGATCCGAGCAGCACTAGCTGTCCCATACAACAACAACACTCACTCACTCACTCGCTGACCGTATGAAGCATAAAACTTGTGTAATGCGCGCCCGATCTCTCCATTGCCGCATACTCATCCAGGAGGACACTACTGCTTGGGAAGGACAATGCAAACATGGTAAGATAAGCTCTGTCTCGAGTCGGCCATCCCCAGCTAAAAAAATTATAAAATAGAATATATATATCAAAATGGGGTATGTGCCTAAGTATATAGATAAATAGATAGAAGATACTGACGATTTCGTCTGGCTGCAAATATTTATCAAATTTAATGAGCTAAAAGATAAACTTTGTGAAAGATACCAAAATACCTATGAACCGTAATTTGGCAATGCTCATTCAGGAAACAAGAAAGTTAATACTTCAGTTGTTGTTGTTGTTGTTGTTGTTCCCCAAGCTGCCTGGCCGAACAGCCCCAAGGCCAAGGCCATAACCAAGCGCCCCAACAGAACCCTCCCTGCCGACCACAATAAAGCATGGGTGACCGAAGCCACTCCATGGCAGGGAGCTGAGGAGGGTGCGGAAACGCCCAGGAAACCAAAGCCCAACCCAGGGCCCTGTGCCCCTCAGCAATTATGAAGAGAAAGTTGAGGGGCAAAGGAAAAATGTGACGCTTTAGCTTCCAATCTTGGTAGATTGGGAGGTCAATCCACGGAAGATACGCCGTCACTTGAGATCTAGAAAATATATAAGTAAAAGGAACAGTCAGAGTAAGCTATGGGTATGGCAGAGATCGCTCAGCTCTCACTCTGATAGACCAGCCCATCATCACATGACTAGAACCCAATCCTCTCGGCATCAGCTAGGAAAGGCCCTAGAAAGCCGCCTTTGGCGGGGGGATAGCTCCCCTATTTCAACCCCCTTCGGGATTGGGCACCCGCCCAATACTTCAGTTCAATAGGTTCGTTCTAGGGTAATTTAGAGTGATATAATAGTGTCTTATACACTGACATAAATGGTACAGTACAGGACTCAATTTTATGGGCTACATTCTCAGTAGCTATCAATATTTTCTTGTATATACATACCTTTCCTAGTTATGGGATTAGTATAATCATAAAGCTGTCATTTATAACTATAGTCGCGCTTCTTAATGTTTGTGATAATGTCCTAAGGATTGAAATTTAACTGTAGTTGAAAAATATTTAATAAGTTTCTTCTGAAAGTGTACTGAAAGGGTTAATTACAGCTTACCTTTGATTTGCAGATGGTCCTCACCACAGTTGTCAGGTATAAAGTGACTCCCAGAGGTCCCGCACCAGTCGGCAGGGGTCCCGCGAGGGATCCGTCCACCACAGTGGCCAGGGATCCCGCAATGCATCCAACGGGTCCCAGGCCAGGTCACAGGAGCAGCTGAACACCAACATCAAAATCTACGCCACACTGCCCAAGAAGAAGGGAAAGAAGACCAGTGAAAAGATCTCTAAGAAGGATGGAATTGTGTATGAAAAAGTGTAATAACCCCACATCCGCTTACTGTAGAGACTGACTTCTACATGTCACGATTTAAGCCAAAAGCGTAAACATTTGAGTGTCGTAAACCACTCGTAATGACTGGGTTGTAAAACAATGGTCTACCAGGACCAAGCAACTCTTACAAAGATAATCGTAAAGCAGTGTTCATGACGAGATATTTTATTTGCTCGCATATTTAATCATATATTGGGAAGTATGGAGCTAGTTGTTTGCATCACAGCTTGGCTCACTTGTACCCATTAATCCCCATTTTAACTATTGGGATATGTAGTACAATTTACAGTACATAATAATGATATACTTTCCCTTCATGGGCACAGGGCATTGGGTGGGGTTTTGGTTTCCCGGGCATTTCCGCACCCTCCTCAGCTCCCCGCCTTGGAGTGGCTTCGGTCACCTGGGCTTTATTTGTTGTAAGCGGGGAGGATTTTGTGGGGGCGCTCGGTTATGGCCCTGGCCTTGCTTGGGACCTTGGGGTTGCTCGGCCAGACAGACTGGGGAACAGCAACAACAACAACAATAACAGTATATACAGTATATTTATGCAGCAAGGCTTATACTGTAGTATAACATAATTTTTCACTTAATCCAACATTTGTCTGAAGGTTGAACAGAGCACAGGTTGAACCATAATATCAAAGCTGTATATTGTAACAGGGGCATTAAGAGTTAACCAATAATAGAGCTTAACCACTGTGAGTTACAATTCAGTTTATTATTTGTTCATATATTCACTTTATATTCCTTCTAAGATGCCGAGTGTAAAGATCATTTAAAGTGCATTAATACCTATAGACTTATGCAGACATAAAAAAAAATCATGATATTCCCACAAGTTTTGTAGCCATTTTTCGTGTAGTTACAAGACAAAATGTAATTAATACACATGCCCATATGCCCATTTATAAGATGTATTTACTAGAAGTTTTGCCTCGACTTACAGGAGGATATACATATACAGTACATACAATGTACATACTATACAGTCTATCTATCTATCTATTTACTCAGGCCCATTCCCCATTTTTTTTTTCATTTTTTTTTCTGGGGGTGGCCGACTCGAAACAGAGCCCGAACAAGGCCAACACAACACATCAGGAAAACTATTAACACACATAAACAAAACACAAATTCACTCCCCCGACCACCTGGAGAAGTTTCGGTCTCAGCAGGCAGACATCCAGCGAGCCGAAACCACAAGCCCGCCCGCCACCCTTCATATGTACCGGCTCCCCGGGCTAGGCGTCTGACGGACTATTATCTAGTCCAACTGGCGCCCAGCCCCTTCTCCCAAATGACCACGTTTTCACTCGTTTATTCACAATAATTCTCCATTCATTCCTGTTTATTACCACTTCTCTTGCCTGATCTATAGTCATTCCTCTCTCAGCCAAAGCTTGTCTTACACAGTCTCTCCATCTCATTGGGGGTCTTCCTACTCCTCTATCTCCCCTTGTATCCGAGTCACATATGCTCTTTGTAAGCCTTTCATCTTCCATTCGTTCAACATGACCATAATAGCTCAGCACTCTTCTGTCCACTCTGGCCGACAAGTTTTCCTGCTGCCCCACTCTCCTTCGTATATCTTCATTCCTCAATCTGTCTCTACGAGTAACTCCACACATACTCTACTTGTTCCATTATTTCCCCATCCACACTCACATTTAGATTCACCCTTCGATCACCCCAATTACACACCATTACTTTACTTTTATTGACGTTCACCTTCAGCTTCCTCCTTCCACAAACCACACCAAACTCTTTGACTACCCGCTGCAGTTTCTCCTCAGAATTCGCCACAAACACTGTGTCATCAGCGAACAGCAAATGATTCAACTCCCATTCTTTCCTACTAATCTATCTTTTTTATTCATTTCACCACAACACCAAATGCCTCCAATGAAATTAATGAAAGCATATACTGTATATGATCCACCAGGATTCGAACCCGGGTTATCACACACAGATTTTTAGACACCTTAACCATTACACCACCAAGACGGTTAAAGGTTTTTGCACACGCCTATGACTTATTATCCATTCTCGAATACTGGATATTTATCTAATCATATTCATATTCCCACCGCACTATGGTGGCCTAATGTTTAAGTGAGAGGAAAGAATATTCATGAGGCACAGATCATATAGAACGGTCTCGCTACGAAATATCCCTGAACCTACTGATAATCTATGTTTCATTAATTTCACCACAACACCAAACATCTCCAATGAAATTAATGAAAGCATATTATATGATCCACCAGGATTCGAACCCGGGTTATCACACACAGATTTATAGATCCCAATCCTCTACCCATAGTTCTCATTTTCACCTCCCTCACCACACCATCCATATATACTGTATATTAAACAATAATGGTGACATTACACAACCATGCTGCAAACCTACATTTACCTCAAACCATTCACTCAACTCCTACTCTAACACACGCTCTGCTCCCTTAGTAAAAACTCAACTATTCTTTAAAAATTTCCTCCAATTTCATAAATCCTTAACACCTTCCACATTGCTTCTCGATCCACACGATTATACGCTTTTTCCAAATCCATAAAAGCCCAAAATATCTCCTTATACTTCTCTAAATACTTCTCGCATAACTGTCTTACTGCACAAATCTGATCCACGCACCCTCTTCCCCTCCTAAAACCGCAATGCTCCTCTCCTATTGCAACTTCCGTACCCTTTATTATCCTCTCTATCAGCACTCTGCCATACAGCTCTCCAACCACTGATAATAAACTAATACCTCTATAACTTGAACACTCCTTCCGATCTCCCTTCCCCTTGTACAACGGCACAATACATGCACTCCTCCAGTCTAATGGAACCATTGACGCAACAAAGCACACATTGCATAGTCTCACCAGCCAATCTGTGTATACCAATTTGCCTTTAGATTTAGTATTTTCAGAACTTTGCTTTATTATAGATTGTTTAATAATGATAATTACTTCATAAATGTTTATAACATTTTAATAATGCGTCACTTAGCTCTACTCCCACTAGTTCAGTATATTTTGATAGAAATAAACTTATAGATGCCCTTTAATTCCTCCTTTTTAATACTTATTATGTTAGATTCGGCCCCTACATTTTCAAACAAATAATAGGAATTCCTATGGGTGTAAATGCTAGCCCTTTAATTGCAGATGTATTCTTGTTTGCTTTAGAATTTAAATTTATGAAAGACTTAGTTGACAGTAGCAAGAAAAAGAACATTCCAGCAAAATTAGCACTTGCTAAATTGTTAAGTAATAGTAGTGTAGATATATCGATGATATTCTCGTTTGCAATATGTTAAATTTTAAGCAAGCCTCTCAAATAATGTATCCAAATTCCATCCCCCTCACACAAGGTAACGTAAATGATGAAGTTGAAGATGTCCTTGATTTAAATATACAGATTGTTAATGAACAGTGTACACTTAAAATATACCACAAATTTGACGATTTTAATTTTTACGTAATAAACTTTCCTTTCCCTAGTAGTAATATCGATAGTAAAATAACTTATAATTGTTTTTATTCCCAGCTAATAAGATTTGTAAAATTTGCACTTAAGTAGATGACTTTTGGGCTAGAGCTAGGTTACTATACATACTCTTAGTAGACAAAGGTTTTGTTGCAAGTAAATTGTTGCATAAATGTAATCTTGTTAAGGTCAATTATTGTGACTATTCTAAAATTTTATATCAATAATTTTAATCAAGCAATAATAACTTGAAGTTTCTCGTATAACTTCTGCTTACTTTTTGTCTGTATGTATTAATTGTTTATCTGTTTCTATTGATCCTAATGATTTTTTAAATAAATTGTTCCTGTCAAAAGAGACGCATCTATCACTTATTACCCTGGGCGATGTCTCTGTCATAAAACATAACCATCTTAACTACCTACTCGGAACTTTTGTTCTGCCCTCTGCTTATTACCATGACAGACTTCCTAACATGTCGACTTTCCTGTCATCATTGCGCTTGCGTTATCCCAATGTGCACGATGTTGAACTGTATAGTATCCCAGAAAAATTAACTCCTTGACATACTCTCCGCATAGCTCGTATAACGTTTAGTGAACCTTCCCTCCCCACGAAACGTCAGAATTGAGGGACAAAGGCGGGAAGTGTGACCTATGTCCCCAAGCTGTTGTAATGTTCAAACTATTCCACCTTTGGTCACTCATATGGTAGGTGTCAGAAGGGTCAGGTGTGTGCCTTCTGTAGCTCCACTAAACATACCACCCGGTGAAATTGTGGGCCTCCAAATTATGTCAACTGTGGCCTTGAACACCATGCTCACTAGAAGCAATGTGTGTTCTACATGTACAATGCCGAGTTAAAGCTTCTCATTAGTCGGTCAGGCATGTCTGTAAAGGAAGCTAAGCAAGAACTGAGAGTGAGAGGTGTTAAGGATCCCTCAAGAGATCAGACTTAGTGCTATACTCTGTGCACCTAAAACTCACGATTCCTCCAGTAGTCAACGACATGAGGAAAGTGAGGCGGTGGTGGATTCACCCCTTCCTTTTCCTGCCGAAG
The DNA here is from genome assembly GCA_032716605.1 of Paralithodes platypus. NCBI lineage: Eukaryota > Metazoa > Arthropoda > Malacostraca > Decapoda > Lithodidae > Paralithodes > Paralithodes platypus. The sequence goes on along the minus strand of CM064523.1, from coordinate 18,262,270 downwards.
TTCCCCTCTCCAACCGTTTTGATGCATTGAGTACCCCTCCCCCTGTTAATGAAACCTCCACCTCACATACATCCGCATCCCCCTAACCCATAACTGATCTTCAATCCTAGTCTCGTCACCCAGCTCCCTCTACCGATACTGACGGTATCATGGAGGCTGTCCCATCTTCCAGTAAATGCCGTTCTGATATTATTAATTCTCCCTCCTTAGATCGCCAACCTCCCACTGTAAAACGTAAAACCCTTACAGCCCGGCCTCCAGTTCTACCTCCCAAACCTCGGCGTGTTCCTCCTCGCTCCCGCATCTCCTGCTCAGATGTGGGTTCTCCGTCCCAGCGATTCCAACGGTATATGGATTTTATATTTTTGGACATTTTTTGTTGTGCCCATGACCTGTTAAACATTTTGGAAAACCAAAAATCACCCAAATATGAGGTATCTATGTATGCATTTTACTCAAATTTGTATCACAAGTACAATTTGATCCGCCCAAAATTATCAATGTTTGATGTTTCAAAATCATCTGTAGCCCAAACTATAGGGACAAAGTCAAAACCTTAAGCCAATCGATTCCCTTCGACCTACAGATTCCATAATTTTCGACTAAGTCATTCTGCCATTATCAAACATATTTTTTCCAAAATCGTCTTAGCAAAATTTTGAGGGCGATTTTCGATTTTTTAGCTGTGAAGGGTATATTTGGAACCTGCACGTTATTGGAATTATAATGGTATATGGATTGTTTACATTTTGGAAACATTGTATGCCCATGAGGCCTCTTTTTAGATTTTGGAAACTCAAAAAATCACCCATAGACGAGGTATGTCTTTATGGATTTTGTACAAATTTGTATCACAAGTACAGTTTGACCCGCTGAATCCATTGGTACAGTCGGATACCATAGTCTCTAGCCCACTCATAAATATTCGTGGACTTAATACAGTAATATCATACAGTAATTTATAAGTTATTATAAGTTATTCATTATTCTGTTTCAAGATCCATGCAACACACCACTGCCAACCAATCATCTTCGGTCTTGATAGCGTAATGCTTAGTGTGCGGAATTTGGGTGTGCATCCTAGGTTCGAGTCCTTGGAGTACCACATGTATTCATTAGTTAATTGGTGGGTTGGTGATCAAAATATGAAATTATGTCCAAAATACTAATGTAAATTGGACCACTCAGCAATAACTGTTAAAGAGAAGCCTGGATTAATTAAGCTGCCAAGTCAATATGAACAGTGTGTAAGTACATTTGTATAGTCATATAAAAGAGTTTTGACATAGGCCTACACAGGGAGATGGGTTGTTTATTTGGTCTCCCATTAGTTTTCAGATTTTAAAACATTCGCCCCATTAGTTGGCGATTTGAAGACTTTTCACCCCTTTTCTGTGTCAATTTTAAGACTTTTTGTGTCATTTAGGTGTCAATTTTTTCCGGGCGAGCGAAAGCGAGCCTGTAATTTAGGAGGAACCGGCCTTCGGTCGGGAAATTTTTCTACTGAAAAATTTACAAATATGTCTTGAAGGGGAATCCTGGGATTTTTATTTTAAGTTTGATGGAGGTCTAGGGAGGAAATTAATAAAATACAGTAATACAGGTACAGTATATAAATAATAAAATACAGTAATACAGGTACAGTATATAAATAATAAAATACAGTAATACAGGTACAGTATATAAATAATAAAATACAGTAATACAGGTACAGTATATAAATAATAAAATACAGTAATACAGGTACAGTATATAAATAATAAAATACAGTAATACAGGTACAGTATATAAATAATAAAATACAGTAATACAGATATATAAATAATACAATCAACAACAAAATTAACCATCCCCCCTTAAGCAAATTGTCCTCTACTATAGAAGAGGTTCAAGTGGAATTTATTGTATACTTTAGGATCTTTGAATAGTTATGTAATGTGAGTGCTACTGAATATGAAGATGTGGAGAACTGACATTTAATGACAATAGAAAAAGTGTAAGCAATATTGGATCAATAATAACGTGCATATAATTATATTACTGTTGATATTTGGTCACTATTTTAACTGGTAAAGAAACTAATTGACAGTTGTATTGTGTATTGATTATAAGTCATAATGGCTACACCTGATGCATATTTTTACCACCATGCTCAAGAGCTGGGCTAGGGTGGGTGCCCTAATGTATCAAGGACTTCAGTGAACAGTTGCCACAGATTGCTAGGCCGCGCCGTTCACCAACAGCACTGGCGTCTGCCAATAACACACAGGCTGGCCCAAGACTCAAACCATCAACCTCACAGTTTGCAGGCGAGTGCTCTACCAACTGCGCTACACCTGTGGGTAGAAACTCCATAGCTGTACCTCAGGCCTTGGGAAGTAAGGCGATCATGGTCCAAAGTGTGGCTAAGGCGAATGTGTGGCAGCGAAGGTTTGTTTGGCAACCAGATGTCATCATTCTCTGCTGCTGAAGTAGGCAGAGTCGGCCCCCCTGTTACTACTCTCCTTGATGCGGTTGGGGGGCTTCGGGGCCGGCGACTGGAGCTTGATGGGGGATGGTTGTGGTCCTTATCATTCCCATCTCCCCTCGAGCTTTCGTCCTCAGCTTGACTAATTTTGAGTAGTTTTTCATTCCTCATTCTGTGTTTTCCCCCTTCTATTCTAATTCTGTCCCATTTAGCTGTCCTTGGGCAGCCTATATCTCATGTCTCACTGGCCTGGCTAGGTAGCAGACACCTGACCTGATTTGTCTCTTCGGTTGCTGATGTGGCCGGACTGACTTGATTCAATTCGGTAATGCATTTTTTGCTTCTCGATGTGATTTGTTCTACCTTCGACCTGATCTTTCATTCTTTGCCCTGATCACTTCTTGGTTGGTGTTGCGGTGTTTTTGCCTCATCCTTCGGCCCTGCCCTGTAGGAGCTCTGATGTGGAGCTCATGTGGTCCGGCTGAACTGGTGAAATGGCGAGAAATGTCTGCGTGTCTTCACCTCCCTCGATTTGTTCCCCTACTGCCATTCCCTCTCTATCTTGACTCGTTTAGTTATATATCTTGATCGAATCCTTCGGCCCAGCCCTATCAGAGTTCTTTTATGTGGCTCAGTGGTCTGGTTAAACTAATATTCCAGAAAAAAAAAAAAAAAAAAAAAAAAGAGGCGGAGTCGGGATGCCCAGGTGTAGCGAGGGTTCTGATGTGGTGGCTTGCTTGGGCTTGTAAAAGTCTGGTGATGATGGTTTGGGCTCAGCTGGTAGATATACTGTATGTATGCAGGTTGCAGGATGGTTACAACTGTGGTGGATGAATCAGGGTGCCAGTGGTACACAAAGCAAGGGGGTGATAGTTGCATACGAAGCCTGACGCAAGTGGTACATGTAGATGCTAAATGGCTGAAAGTCTCAGACGAAGCAAGAGGTGTGCCATTGGTACAGATACCCATTTGATTACTGCCAGTACTACACACAATCTGTCTCGAGTCGGCGACCCCCAACTATAAAAACATAACATAAAAATGGGGTATGTGCCTGAATATATAGATAGATAGACTACAAAGCAATGTTGTTATTGTTGTTGTTGTTGTTGTTCCCCAAGCTGCCTGGCCGAACAGCCCCAAGGCCCCGAGCAAGGCCAAGGCCACAACCGAGCGCCCCCACAGAACCCTCCCTGCCGACCACAATAAAGCCTCGGTGACCGAAGCCACTCCAAGCAATGTTTGTGCCAGTGGTACAACAAATGCTGGTGCCAGGAGTATACAGAAGCACCTCCATAAAGCCGGTATCACACGAGCGCTTTTTCCCTCAACAGTTATCCTCAACACTGGTCTGGCAGCTTATGTGGTCAACATATAAAATATTTCGGTTGCCTAAATTCATCTACCATCAGTCTAGTTTCCGATACCAGTGCTAAATATTCCAGAAATGTTGATCATTGAATGTTGACTATAAAAGCTCCCGTGTGATACCTCCATAAGTGGCACATCAAGTGGAGAAATATCCAAGGGTGAGCTGCAGTCAAATTTTGATGCAGTGGTAGTTTTGAGGTCTGCTATGTCTCTGGATCATATTATAGACAGGTTTTGACAATTAATACCATATTTGGTTATACAAACTTTGTAATAGCGAAGTAATTAAGATAAGAATAAGTCAGTTTCTCGCCAGCTTTAAAAAAACACACAGATTATAGATGGGGCTTCAAATGGGACAAATTAGTGTTAACCCTTTCAAGCTCCAATACTAATTTTTGTTCTGTTTCTGGCTACTATTAGACGATTTTATTCTGATTAGTAACAGTATATGGGAGTCAAAGGGTTGATGGAGATAGTATTTACCCTTTTAATACCCACAGATACTTCCTAAGCTGCATAAAATCGTCTAATGATAGCCAAAATAAACTGCTAAAACGCGTCAGAGCTTCAAAGGGTTAAGACTGGAATTAAATTGATAAAGGATACAAGATTATTTACATGGAAGTGAATTTCTAACCATTGCATTACTTCCAAAGACATTATAAGAACTGCAAAGCTGGTCTATCAGAGTGAGAGCTGAGCGATCTCTGCCATACCCTTAGCTTACTCTGACTGTTCCTTTTACTTATATATCTTCTAGATCTCAAGTGACGGTGTCTCTTTCGTGGATTGACCTCCCTACTGCCAACCTAGAGGTTGGCAGATTTGGGAGCCAAAGCGTCACATTTTTCCCTTGCCCCTCAACTTTCCCTTCATAATTGCTGAGGGGCACAGGGTCTTGGGTGGGGCTTTGGTTCCTAGGGCGTTTCCGCACCCTCCTCAGCTCCCTGCTTTGGAGTGGCTTCGGTCACCCAGGCTTTGTTAGTGGTAAGCAGGGAGGGTTGTGTGGGGGCGCTCATTTATGGCCTTGGCCTTGCTCAAAACCTTGGGGCTGTTCGGCCAGACAGCCTGGGGAACAACAACAACAACAACTGCAAAGCAAAATATATTTGTGTATGATTCATATTGACAAGGAACTGGAGTTCTAGAAAAGGGGCTCCAGTCCTGACGTTATTCTTGACTTACAGTGTGCTGGCCTAATAATCCAGAAGGGTTGATAGCCTCTGAAGTCCTATTTTAACTAACTAACTAATCTTATTGACAGTGGACCAGTGGAATTTCAGAATTAATTGTAGTTCAAGGATTAATGAGATCATTTTCACCTTTTTTAATTCCTCTGGCGTAAAGTTTAGTCCCTTAGCAGATGAACATTTAAAATGTCTTAAATCTTAAATCTTACATCTTAAAATGTCACCCCCTTGACCCCTTTTCAAGATAAATTTGTACATTTTTCGGAAGAAAAACTCTTCTCTGATTGGTGATAAATCAGTGAGTAGGCAGTGAGTAGCCTACTATAATAATATGAGCCTCTAAGATAATGTGGTGATTTTTTTTTGTTTTTTCTCTAATGACTAATTTCTCCTCCACATTGCAAAATGTTAATTTATACCCCAATCCATATCTCTGGTGCTCATTTCCGCAAAATACATTTCCACAAACATTCATTGATAAAGTTGAAATAGGTTTAGGGTTTAATTTATAAAACTGCATCAGGTGAATGGATTTTTTTATTGGATTTTATTTTCCCAGTTTAAATTTTAAAAATTCTATGGTCAGGATTCAATTATTTGGCATACCCTCTGGCAGTGGCTGCTTTTTGGAATGTGAAACCACTATTGAAATATATTTATTCACAAATAAGCAGAATACATTTTACAAACTTAACTGATGACATTTATTTGAACCCCTCCTATTTGATTCCTAGGGGTCCAAGGTGATTGGGTTAGCTTTAATCAAATGGAAGGGCTTTAAGTGTCCAGCTGCCCACATAAGTCTTGTTACTCTCGGTGATAACCAGCCTTATGAGGGCTGCAGCCCAGTAGGCTGTTGAACAATAGCTCATTCTCTCTCTCTCTCTACTCTCGGTGATCTACATAAAAACATAATGCGTATGATCTGTAGAGTCGGCCAGCTATGGTTTGTGCGTAAGTATATACATACAATGTACAGTATGTATATACACAGGCACATCACCCATAGCTTGGGGCGGCAGACTCGAGACAGCCCGAACAGGACAGGACAGGCCTATTTGGTGTGTCTAGCAAAAGATTCTTAGGTCCCAGACCTTTCTGAGAGGTTCCGGTTTCAGCAGGCACACGCAGCAAAGCTTTACCACCACAATGCCCGCCCACAATTTAATTAATGTTCAACTGATCAGTCAAATGAAAATACTGAAATAAAACTACGCTCGAAATTCATTCCTACTAATTTTTATGGGTCTCATAATGTAATTTTGTTTTAACTTGCAAACGATCACGAGGAACAGAAGTTATGTGGGTAACTGTACAGTAGGCCTAATAAGTGATGTCTCTGCACAAATTATATTTTGATCAATAGTTGGTATCTGTAATGTCAACATTTGTTTAGAGTGAGATATACTGTACAAGCATGTTCTTACACTTGCCCACTCCACTCAACATCTGACCGACAATACAGCACAGAATGAGCCAAATGTAATGGCAGCCGAGACATGACTTATTAGCGCCACCGTTCCTAGCCTAGCCTATGATTTGCACCTGTGACAACAGGTGTTAGGAGCTGGTTACATAGTCTCCATGCCAGGCTCCCTTTCAGTACTGGTTAAGTTGTTGTTCCCCAAGCTGCCTGGCCGAACAGCCCCAAGGCCCCAAGCAAGGCCAAGGCCATAACTGAGCGCCCCCACAGAATCCTCCCTGCCGACCACAATAAAGCCTGGGTGACCAAAGCCACTCCATGGCGGGGAGCTGAGGAGGGTGCGGAAGCGCCCGGAAACCAAAGCCCCACCCAGGGCCCTGTGCCCCTCAGCAATTATGAAGAGAAAGTTGAGGGGCAAAGGAAAAATGTGATGCTTTGGCTTCCAATCTTAGTAGATTGGGAGGTCAATCCACGGAAGAGATGCCGTCACTTGAGATCTAGAAAATATATAAGTAAAAGTAACAGTCAGAGTAAGCTATGGGTATGGCAGAGATCGCTCAGTTCTCACTCTGATAGACCAGCCCATCACCACATGACTAGAACCCAATCCTCTCAGCATCAGCTAGGAAAGTCCCTAGAAAGCCGCCTTTGGCGGGGGGATAGCTCCCCTGTTTCAACCCCTTTCGGGGTTGGGCACCCGCCCTTTCGGTTTCGGTGTTAGTTCTGATTACTTAAATTTAACAAAAAAGGGACAAAGAATAATTTCCTATATTTCCATTAATTATCCAGCAATCTTCTGCTAATAGAATAATGTTTTTGGTCGAATTTTGACTTGTCAATATTATTACATATTTGGATTCGTCTCGCCGTTGCGGTTTCAATGGTGTAATTATTATTTGTTTAATTTTGACCAATTCTTAGGCCCAATAGGCCTATTTTAAAGTTTAAAAACTCCATAAACGAGTTATTTATGTACGGATTTTGTTTAAATTTATACCATGAGTACACTTTGGCAAGCTAAATCGAATGGTGCAAACATAATTAAAATCGGACCATTAGTTTAGGATTTCGATTTTGACTTGGCCTTCCTGGAGGGACCAGGGGACCGTTTTTTTGGAATTGAAAAGTCCTCTGTATCCCAAACTATAAGTCCTAGACAATTCTAACTGGTGCCATTCGTTTTTTCTCGCCGAGCTGCTTCTAGACATGGTCGTAGATTTCATTTTCGCCCAGCCATTCGCCCAGAATCTATATAATATTTTCGATTGTCTGTGTGTGTGTTCTTAATAGGCAGCCGCAGTTTTGGACCTGGGGAGCTGAAACTTTGCATGTGGGTGTCAATTGACCTGGGTCAGGTCATAGAGGGGGCGAGACCACGATCGGAGGTCGTTTCGAGGCCGAAATTGAAACAAACATGAAACAAATGGCCGTTTGGGGCAGGAGGAGGCCTCCGATCGAAAAGGTGTATGGAATGAAAGTTGTTCGCAGCACCCCAAAATGGGGGTACGAATGAGGTCAGATCCAAAATCGGAGGTCATTTAGCGGCCGAAATCGAGGTCGCCGTTTAATGAGGAACAGGGAGGTCGAGGTCGGTGATTATGGTAGTAGTAGTATTGTGATGATTGTGGTAGTAGTGATTGATGATGGTGATTATGGTAGTAGTAGTAGTGGTAGTAGTGATGGTGATTATGGTAGAATTTAAACCCGGGCAACGCCGGGTACCCCTGCTAGTCGAAAATATTTTGGTCGAAAAACCTTGGGTTTAAACCCAAGGTTTTTCTACCAAAATATTTTCGACCCTTTACCTACCTATAATATTTTGACCGAGCTACAGTAGCCAACACGTGAACCTGGTACAAGGGTCAAATAAGTGTTGTCGCTGCAACAAGTATATTTTGATCGATAATTGGTCTCGGCACTATCTAAGCATTCATTCATCGTTTCGAGTGAGATATACAAACATGTTCCTATCTTTACACACCCTATTCAACATCTGACAGACATTAATACAGCACACAGCGGGAAAAACGTAATGACAGCGGAGACACGACTTATTTGGCCCACTGTACAGTCGCGCTAATAAGTGATGTCTCGGCACCAAGTATGTTTTGTTCAATAATTGGTACCAGCAATATCCAAGCTTCATTTCTTCATATCGAGTGAAATATACAAACATGTCCTATCTTTACACACCCTATTCAACATCTGACAGACATTAATACAGCACACAGCGACCAAAACTTAATGACAGCGGCGACACAACTTATTTGGCCAACTGTACAAGGGCTGGGTGTCACGTGATATAACCCTGTTTGGTCCGGGGGAAGTTTTTTTGGATCTACCCTGTTTCGCTCCATTTGTTAAGATAGTTTAAGACGTTTCACTCCATTAGTTTGGCGATAATACTGCACTTTACGCCATTTAGGTGTCGATTTTGTATTGGGCAAGTCATAGCGAGCCGATAACTTTTAAATAAGTTAGCCTTCGGCCGGGACAGTTTTCTATCGAACCATGTAGGCTACACATTTAGCTTGAAGGGGGTCTTGGTAGGAATTATTTAATTAGTAAGTTAGGGTTGAAGTAAGTCTGGGAAGGCATTGTTTTTAGCCTAGGGAACATAAATACATTGTTCGAAAATGGCAAAAGCAAAGAAAATCCTCAATAATAATTAAGCAAAACATAATAACCCACAAAACTAGATAACCCTAGGACTACATAATGTAAAAGGGTGTGGAGTTGTGTTTTATGGTGTAGGCTACCCTCCCAAGACAGAACTCGTTGTCCAATATGAACTCGTAAACAGCACAAACGAGCCTAGGTGCACCCAAGGTTAAGAGATCTCTTAACCTTGGGTGCACCCAGGCCTGCCCATTTTCCCCGAGTCCATTTCCGGTATCGTCAGTATTGTTAGCCAAGGTGTACCTGGGTAATCAAGGTGGTCTTGGTCCAGGTCCTGCCTTGATCCACCCAAGATCTATAGATCTTGGGTCGTGTGGCTGATTTTGCGAGCCATTGACGTCATCCGGGACTGGTTGTAGGCTACACTCGGATACCATAGTCTCTAGCCCACTCACACAAATTCGTGGACCTCACCTATTTCAAATTATGGAAGTATATCGCTGGAAACAAATTCGTGGACCTCACCTATTTCAAATTATGGAAGTATATCGCTGGAAACTAATTTATGAATATAATTTTCTATAAACCAAATACACAATTATATATACTATTAATTGACAAGCAAGTTCTACCCCAAAACAAAATCCAGATATTTATAATTGCATAATGAAATACACAGAGGGTCCACGAATTCATATGGGTGGTCTAGAGACTATGGTATCCGACTATCCTGGGTAAAGTCAGCCCTGGGGACCGAGCAGGGCCAAGACCAGAGGTGGTCTTGGCAGGGCCAAGGGCTGGGTTGGCCACAATCGGCCTGGGTGACCCAGGTCAGTTGTCTCACGAAAATTAGCAATTATATGGAAGTCAGTGGGTTAATTGAGCTTGTCTTTACCCTTACAATTCCCACAGATCCTTCCTAAGCTGTATACAATCGTCTGATGATAACCAGAATAAACTGTCAAAAGCGTCATAATCTTCAGAGGGTTAACTTACAAGAATAATTTGTCATAAACCCATTAACTGGTCATATTACGGGAGGGTAGGGTTATTTTTGTTTCCACATATTTATATATTTGTTTTAGTTATCTCCCTGAACCTTCATCAAGCTTATACAGTATATAACACCCCCTAGAACCTCCTTCCAGATAAGTTTGTACATTTTTTCGATAGAAAAATATCCCGGCCGAAGGTCGATTCTTCCTAATATTACATGCTCGCTATCGCTCGCCAGGAAAAAATCGACACCGAAATGGCACGAAAGGTCCTAATATTGAGAAAGAAGTGGAGTGAAAGGTCTTATAATCGCCAAACTAATGGGCCGAACGCTTCATCCCAGGGCAAGTGAGTGGGGAGGATGAGAAGGGGTAGGTGGTGTGGGGATTGGTATTGGTTATGGTGAGGGCCTAGTTATGGTGTGTGAGGGAGTCCTGGGGGACTCAGAGGAGTCGGGTTGCTTGAACTCCTCGTCCTCCAATGCCCTCTTGCGCACTGCTGTTCCCTTCATAGTGTGGGGCTTCAAGGTCCTTTTCCTGCACTGAACAGTCCCCAGTCCTGAATGGCACAGCCTACACCCTCTTCCCCCTGATGTTTGAGTCAGGGTCCCTGGGCTCCCCAGAAGAGTTCGGGTACATCTCCTCCTCCACTCTTCCCCTATAGGTTAGGGTTGTCTGGTGTTAGGCGGTCCCCCTGTAATAGGGGTGTCTCTGGTGATAGCTGTCCCCCTGGTATCTGAAAGGGGCGTGGTTCCCCTGTAATAGGGGTGTCTCTGGTGATAGCTGTCCCCCTGGTATCTAAAAGGGGTGTGGTCTCCTTGTAATTGGGGTGTCTCTGGTGATAGCTGTCCCCCTGGTATCTGAAAGGGGTGTGGTCCCCCTGTAATAGGGGTGTCTCTGGTGATAGCTGTCCTGGTATCTAAAAGGGGTGTGTCCCCCTGTAATAGGGGTGTCTCTGGTGATAGCTGTCCCCCTGGTATCTGAAAGGGGTGTTTCCGGGTAGATGGGACTCGATAGCCTTGGCGGGCAACCTATCTAGGGGAAAAACCCTACACAAATTACCGATGGGCGACATGCTAATCGGTGCCACTTACAGGTGGCGATTTTTAAAACATATATATATATATATATATATATATAACGTCTTAAAATATGAAAACAAATGGGGCTGAACATGAGGGAGAAAGGGGATCAGAAAAACCAACCATCCCTCTAACCCTCTCAGTATCAAGACGCATTTCTTAATTATATTTCTGGCTATAAGGAAGTTGGAGCCGTAAACATCAAAATTATAGAGAAATACAATGATAATGTGTGTTTCTGTTGGATAAAAAGTATAGTGTATTGGATTTTTTGTGATAATAAATTAACTACAACCGTGTTTTAGGTGGTAATAATTATGCTAAATATCAATATCTACAGCTCCAACTTCCTTATAGAACGAAACTCGCAAGTGGTCAATTTGGCCAGCTAAAATATGGTCATTGTACATTCATAAGTACGTGAAACCCAATTCAACATATATTTTATCCATAAAAAAACTACATTATTTTTGAATTTCTGTTATATATCAATGTTTATGGCTCCAACTTCCTTTTAGCCTGAAACTCGCAAGTGGTCAATAATTGTAATGTTTTTCCTTATATTCATTAAAATCTGTGAACAAAATTGCTCTGGTTTGACACCTTGATATTGGTCATCCAAGTAAAAACTATCTCAATTAACCTAACTCCCACAACTTATTCCTAAACTGACCAAAATCGTCTAAGTACTAGCCATAATAATTGTATACAATATATACTGAAAATTGACTCACAGATATCTCACGTCATCTGTTTTATGGCGAGGTTGATATCGATGCCAGTGTTTCGATTTAAAAAGTAAATATCCCTGCATCACAAGTCCTATATGTAGCTAGCAGCACCTTCCAAATACATAATTTAAAATAGACTGTGCTGTGAACGTCCTAAGTCTGGAGGTAATGCGAAAGTTGATTAATTAACTATCTTAAAATTCGAACAGGACTCGTGAATCAAAGGCAAGAATAATCTAATAAGGATAGAGCTCTTAAAGGAGATCCCAATTGATCCCTAGTCTTGACCAAGCACCCCTGAAGATGGCTCTGCCATCGGTGGTACATCGTCTGCACACTTACAAATGTCACTGGGAGCTGCCAGATGGCGTGGCGGCAGATACAAACTAGGCACCAAAACAACACGGTCACAGCTGTGTTGTTTGTGGAAAATTCAAGCAAAAGCAAAAGCATTTCATATGTCACTTCTTTCACAAAGGTAAGGTGAAGTACTTAGTCATAAGTAGGGTGTATCTACGAGTATACAGTATATAGTATACTCACATACGAGTAGGCCTATATACAGTATAATCATGGCTGACTGAATCAAGATTCCAGAGACATTATCTTGGTAAATAACCGACTCATAAATGCTGGCATTTGTGTCATTACAGATGTTTGTTATGGCTCAAGAACCTTGACATCAATCTGAAGACGAAAACACCTGATCAGCTGTACAGCCCCGTGTTGTGTGAAGCAGCCACTTTTAAGATGACTAGTATAGCGGGGTTGGTCGTCTGACGTGTGATGCTCCACAATTTACAGATGTTTTAAATAATATAAATAAATAGCTTAATCTAATCACGTATTATATGCCATTCATATGATCGGTTATCTTTAATGTAAGACATACCCTCAATTTTATGTTCTTAGTTTTTGTGGAGTGTGAGTTTGGAATTACTTGCTTATAGAATATTATTCATGAATACACAGAAAAGCAATAAACGGTAGTGGAGAAAATCCCCTAGCATTGTGCTGCAGTGGTCGACCTGAATAGTAAACACGTAACATCGAGTGAAAATATATTTATAAACACGTACAACATGAGGCAAAAGATGTGTTCCACACTTTTGGTAATGTTGTTGCTGAAGGGATGTGTATTTATTAGTGTATGACGTGTATGGGTAGAGCTGCAGAAACATATATTACTCGAGAGACAGTCACTGGGATGATTGCTGTGGTTGTCTCGCATATTCCTTCGTGAGAGTCTGAGAGATAATTGCGTACCGGTATGTCTTTATTTACTCCTCACCAATTAAGCAGTGCAAGTAATATGAGGACCTGTATGATTCACAGTGTGTGTGTGTGTTTGATTATTTACTTTTCAGTAAACGTACGAACACTATGGGGAACATATATGGACGAAATCCATACAGATACTGATACAAATTTAAATGTAAGGAACAAAACCAATACAAGATATAGACGTTGAGTAACCGACACATAGCAAATGCATTATATTAGATAAAGTATTCTATACAGAACACGGTGAAGTTGCTGCACATATACTAGATTCTATATATGGAATGTAGCACAATATATTTAGTTGTAGTAGCATATGGACTATAAGGTAGGACAATAATGATAATGACAGAATGGGGATCACAATTAAAAAAACATGAGTGACAACAGTAGCCTACTATTTAGACATAGCCTATAAGAGCTATTATGGAATGTGAACAATTATGAGATATTGAGTACTGCAAGCGGTAGCCTATATATATTAGAAACGATATAGTTATAGCTCGAATATAACCGTTTCCTAAAGAACGGTACATTCTCTATTGAGGGGTATAAACTGTATAGTTACTGTTCTTAATTAACCGTTCTCTATTGATGGGTGCTTGACGTTAGATGGGGTAAGTATCAGGGGCCTACAACCAAAAGCAGAGAGTCGCCTCTCCTTCTATACTCTCCTTGATCAAAGGGGAGGGGCAGGTTGAACATGACGTCATTATTCAGTGTTGACAGTCGACTGGAAGGGGTAGGACGTTGCGGTGTTGGTTCTTCGTATTTCACCGTATATAAGGTGTGTATGGGGAACTTTTCGTGTAAATATGGGTGTGTTTTGACATTCTATGATAGCTAAGGTGGTCAGTCATGTAATTTATTAGAGTAATATAAGACAATTGTGAACTTGTGACTGTTTGAGCCGGTTCTTGTATGTTGTGTCGTTTGCATGTATTCTAACAACCAGTAATTACGGGAATATCGTTGACCTGCAGGACATTTAGGTAATAACAGAAACTATTTGGTGTGTGTTCATTGCGTTGGTGAGGTGTGTGAATATAGAGAGGGTCATTACCTAATTAGAGGTACAAACTAGCAAACGAGGTTACATCACTGTTGGCTACCCCTACCCCCTCCGTCCCCCCCTCTCGCCAATTTCCAGTCCTGCTTGTCCCCCCCCCCCCCTCAATCCTCTCCTTTCCTTCCCCTTCTAGTGGAAGGGTCACTAGACCTGTTGTTGCTTGATTTCCTTCTCTCTTCTCCTCTTCCTCATCTCTCCTTTCTTCTCCTCTTCCTTCTTACCTACTTCTCTTCTCATCCTCCTCTCTCTTCTGACCCCCCTCCCCCATCTCCTCTTCCTGACACCCAGCCCCCCCCCCCCCCTATCCTCCTTTACACCCCCACCCCCCCATCATATGCCTTCGCCTACCCCACATGGCCACTCGTTCTCATTTTTTTTTTTTTTTTAATATCCTATCTATCTATGTATGTAGTGTGTGTGTGTGTGTATCGTAATACCGTACTAATTATGTTTGTGTTAGCTTAGAGGATGACTTCGATGCCTCCCAACAAAGTTATCTTGATTACCCCCACCCCCCAAGTCAGTCTCTCTCTCTCTCTCTCTCTCTCTCTCTCTCTCTCTCTCTCTCTCTCTCTCTCTCTCTCTCTCTCTCTCTCTCTCTCTCTCTCTCTCTCTCTCTCTCTCTCTCTCTCTCACCTTTATTAATATCAGTATATCTTTAAATGGTTAGATTATTATGGACACTTGAATTACTCTTTTTATTCCCATCATTATTTACAGTGTAGTCTTGCCCAACGATAAATGTCAATAAATTATAAAGTGTTTACGTTATTAGAAACCCGACTATATTACTAATTATTTAATTTCTTCCTTCCAGAATGTGTGGGTTGTAGTGCTTACCTATAACTGCCACTGCTACCACAACTACTGCCACCACTACCACGGCTACCACAACTACCAATATTACTACCACAACCACCATCACGACTGCCGCTACCACAACTACTGCCACCACTACCACAACTACCAATATTACTACCACAACCACCATCACGACTGCCGCTACCACAACTGCCACTATTACTACCCCCCTAACGGCTACAACCACCACGACCACCACCACGACTGCTGCTACCAGCCTACCACGCCTACCACTATTACCAGTCAAGTATTTCCACCACTGCTACCACCACCACCACCACAACTAATATTTCCACGTCTACCACCACCATCAATGCTATCGATGTGACCACTGCAATTAAAGGAAAACAAGCAACAACATAAATACTGACCTTCAAGAGGCTGTTTGTAGATTGTCTAACCAACCACCATCGCTCCTACCACAACTACCACCACCGTTCCTACTTCAACTACCTGCACTAATACCACAGCTACCACCAGTACCATCTCTACCACCACCGCTTCTACCACGAGTACCATCTCTATACCACAACTACCACCATTGCTAGTTCCACAAATACCATATCTAGCCTACCACCACCACAACCACCACTACCACCACTACAACCATCACATCTACCACCACTAAAACCATCACATCTACCAGCACCACAACCACTACTACTGTACCTCTAACCTAAGGTGAGTCCCTGATCACTTGATTATTGGTTCAAATACTTCCAAGTACAGTTGCCCCCATAAATTACGATTCTCTCCGTGATCTTATATACTTAGAAATATAATGCGAATTATTAAATTACGAGTGTATTTCTATGTGCAGTAGTTAACTTGGTAATTATAGGCTCGCACCCTTATTTTTCATGGTTTTTTTTCCTCCAGATTTTGAGAAATGAGTGTTTTCATGGTCACATCTATAATTCCAATGTGGGATACACGATGGGTTGAGGGGGGGCTTTGCCCCCCTCAACCCCCCATGAATTATTGAAATCGTCATTAAAGGCATTTGTAAACAGTGAGGATGTCCGAAAGAGCTCTGAGATTGATTGGAGTGGGCGTTTTTTCTATTAATAACGGGTTTTATAAATGTGATCAAAATTATTCTCCCACAGTGGATTATACATGAGTACAGTATAAGGATTCCATAGATCGACATTGTCCATAATAATGCGAGCCTATTCCCTATAATTATCGTTAACTTATCTGACTAGTCAAGTGATAATTAAAATAAACCATACTCGCAATTCATTTATGCCATTTTACTTTCATACATAAGATCACGACGAGGAACATAACTTATGTGGCCAACTGTACGGTATTATAATTGTGTAGGTGTTGATCTGAAACGGAGTGTACAGTATACTGTATATGATTAGCAAGTTGTGTAAAAACAACATATAATTTCAGCCGTATTAAAGGCCCATTAATTTGGTGATTTTAAGACGTTTGCCCCATTAATTTGGCGATTTAGGGTTGCTCCATTAATTTGGCGATCTTAAGACATTTTCTGCCCTTTAGGTGTTGATTTTTCCTGGCGAGCGAAAGCGAGTCGGAAATTTAGTTGGAATAGGCCTTTCGGGTAGGACATATTTTGCTACCGAAATATGTACACATTTATCTCGAGAAGGGACTTTCTGAGTATTTCTTTAAGGAAGCTCTCTAAAACCCTAACCCCTTCAGAAGACCCATTTCTTAATTTTGCACTGTCTATCACTATACGATTGAATTAAGATTAGGAAGGAACTGTGGAAGACAGGGTTTTCCAAATCTGAATATAATCCTCTAATGTTTGCCTGATTAACTCATTAGACGATTTTATTCAGTTTAAAATGATCCTCCAGTAATTAACAGGCTTCGAACTATCTCACTTAACCCTTTTTAATACCTCAGATCCTTCTTAAACTGCACAAAATCGTCTAAATATTGCAAGAATACATTTTAAAAGACGTCGCCGGTACAGAAGGGGTTAAAGTAACAAAGGGAGCCCTAATACTGGCACTGAAAGTTACGAAATCATGCTTTAGAATGCGTGGATAGTTGGTGCTTAACACTATTTGGTGCAACGTCTTGGGGGTTATTATGGTATTTTGTTTCATTATTATAGAGGATTTAATTGTTTTGTTCGAACAATGTGTTTTTAGTTTACCCGCTAGACTTGGAAAAACGCCTCTCCAAACCCCCTTCAAACTAAAAAAAACGTCCCCCAGACCCCTTTCAAACTAAATGTGCAAATTGTCCAAAGGCCGGTTTCTCCCAGGAAAAATCGACACCTTATTGGGTTGAAGCATCATATAATCGCCAAACTAATGCGATGAAACGTCTTAAAATCTCCACGCTAATGGAGTTAAAGAGGGAGGATCCAAATTGGCCCACCCTGCTCCTAATAGGGTTAAGGGGGAGGTAGTCGCCTTTTCTGGACCCCCTTCTCCCTCATGTTTAGTGTATCAGTTTTGAGATTTTAAGACGTTCGCTCCGTTAGTTTGGCGATTTTGAGACCTTTCACCTCATTAATGGGGATGGTCAGTGCTTAACCCCTTCTGTACCGGTGACGTCTCATTAATTCTATTCTAGCTATATTTAGACGATTTTGTGGAGCTTAAGAAGGATCTGTGGTGGTAAAAAGGGTTACGTGAGATTGTTTGAAGCCTCTTAATTGCTGGAGGCCCTTTTGAAACTGAATTAAATCGTCTGATAGTTGCTAGAATATAATTAAAAAGGACGTCGCCGGTACAGAAGGGGTTAAGATACTGCATTCTCCCTTT
The DNA here is from genome assembly GCA_032716605.1 of Paralithodes platypus. NCBI lineage: Eukaryota > Metazoa > Arthropoda > Malacostraca > Decapoda > Lithodidae > Paralithodes > Paralithodes platypus. The sequence continues at coordinate 18,244,419 of CM064523.1, read as the reverse complement.
AAGGGGGTAGTGCTTGGTTTTTGTGCTATGTACTGTATACTGTATATTTAATTTATTTAGTGTTTAGTTTCCTCGCTATACAGTACCTCCATTAAGCTTAGAATAGCACCCCATAGACCCACTTTCAAGATAAATTTATATATTTTTCGGTAGAAAAATTTCCCGGCCAAAGGGCGGTTTACTTCTAAAATTACAGGCTCGCTCTTGCTCGCCAGGATAAAATCGACACCTAAATGGTACGAAGGGTCTTAATATTGACAAAGAAATGGGGTGAAAGGTCTTAAAATCGACAAACTAATAGAACGAACGTCTTAAAATCTCAAAACTAATATGCTAATCATGAGGGAGAAGGAGGTCCAGAAAAAGCGAGTACAACCCCCTTTAGCCCTTAGAAGATACCATGACGCATTTGGTGTTTGTGTTCTGGCTGTTATTAGACGATTTTACTCAGATTAGGAAGGGTATTTGGAAGTCAGAGGGTTAATGGAGATAGTATTTAACCCTTTTAATGACCACAGATCCTTCCTAAGCTGTATACAATCGTCTAATGATCGCCAGAAGAAACCGCCAAAATGCATCATATTCTTCATAGGGTTAAGTTTGTTATATCTTAATCTGAAACATGATGATTAAATAAGAATCATTTTCTGTAAATATAAAGAAATTACACCAATTACTTGGTTACATATCGGTGGGCGAATGTCGCTCTAATTTAATCATATCTTTCGTAAAACTCAACATGTAGAAAATCTGAGCAAATCTTGTTCTCAACACAATGCGAACTATCTATTGTCAACAAGTGTTAACCTTGTAACTCGAAAATTGTACAAGTTAATGGACTTTCAAATTTGGTGACTGAAATTTTCGATTTCTGGCTCAGGGGAGGCGAATCTGGAGAATCTGGCACAAGTCCAGCAACAATTTTTGTTTTTCTTGCTAGTATGGGTATCATGATGCGGTAAATCGAATGGAATAGGTTAGAAAGGTGTAGCGTTAATTTTGGGCGTGGTGAATTCGAACGTTTTTGGCAGGACTAGGACCACTCAACCAGACTGGGCCAGAGGGCAAGAATCACCAAGTCCTTCAATATCTAAATTATTCGGTTATTATTTAAGTTTAATGATTTTTTATAATGTTCATACGGAACGAAATAAATAATTGAGTTCATAATTGTGTGAAGAAACAACTAATTTCAACCAGATTTACTTATACTTTGCATTTTATTAATAAAGCAACACTAATGTATTTATATCTTTCGTAAAATACAACATTATAAAAATCTGAAAAAATTCGTTTCTGCAAATAAATCGAACTACCTATTGTCAAAGTTTAAACCTTGTAACTCGAAAAATGCAAAAGTTACTGGACTTTGAAATTTGTGACTGAAAATTTCGATTTCTGGCTCAGGGAAGGCGAATTTCGAGAATCTGACACAAGTCCAACAAAGAAAAAAGTATAAAGAAAGTCTAAAATGATGCGGTAAATCCATTGGTGTAGGTTAGAATTCTGTAGCGTTATTTTGGGCGTGGTGATTTAGCGCGTTTTTGGGCGTTTTCGGGTGACTCAGGCAGCCAGCCAGCCTTGGCCAGCCCCAGGACCAACGCGCGAGCTGGAGTTTTATATACAACCCAGTTCTGTAGAGATTTTTAAAGGCAACTCGGTTCTTTGTACTGTCAACATATTCCGCACTTTGTAAATATTTTATGGTTTATCACTTAAATATTTAAATTCATTATTTTTATGATCCGTACTTTACAGTAAGGTATTTTATATTATGTTGAATATTATGTACCTGTACATATTTCTTAGTCGAATATTCTAATCGATTATTAACCCTTTGATGATTGTGGTGCATTTTGGCTATCATTAGTCGATTTTAACAGTTTAGGAAGGATCTATGGTAATTATGATGGTAAATACTGCCTCAATTTACCCTCTGACTTCCATAGACCCTTCCTAACCTGAATAAAATCGTCTGATAGCCAGAATACACTGCCAAAACCTGGTTATAATCCTCATGGGGTTAATCACATGGGAGTTTTTATACTCTGTTTAATTTCATCTGACGGTAAATTGAATCCCTTAGCAGCTAATTTATCGATACTAATTGGAAAAATATGAAGCCACTATGTCTCTGCATTCTATTAAGACTAATTTTATATAATTAGCACCATATTTCACTACAAAATCTTCAAAGTAACTGAGAAATCTTGATGGGAACTTTGAAATTTACCATCAGTTGAAGAGAAACAGGGACTAGATATGAGGAAGTTAGGTTAGAAAGGTGTAGTGTTAACCCTAGCAATACCGATGATATATTTTTGTTATTATTTCAGCTGGATTAAGACGATTTTCTTAAGTTTATGAAGGATATATGTTAACTAAAAGGATTAATTGAGATAGTCTGTAGCCTTTTAATTGGTATACGTCCGTTTTAAGCTGAATAAGATTGTCTATATATAGTAGCTAAAAGGATTGATTGAGATAGTCTGTAGCCTTTTAATTGGTATACGTCCTTTTTAAGCTGAATAAGATCATATAATAGTTGCCAGAATATTATTAAAAAGACGTCACCGGTACTTAATGGGTAAATATTATATTCCTATCCCGTACTGTGTAAATATTCCTTAGTCTCATATTCCTATTTTTTCTGATCTTTTTCAGGATTTGATTTGGTGTTTGCGTTCCACCTCCCCCACCGAACTATGGACTCTGCCAGAAGCTACCCACACCAGAAGCTACCAACACCATCACTGAACTACCAACACACCAGAAGCTACCAACACCATCACTGAACTACCAACACACCAGAAGCTACCAACACCATCACTGAACTACCAACACACCACAACCTACCAACTGTCTGGGGTAAGTTACTGATGCCCTTACTATACTATTTGCTCCTCCAGGATTATGACGCATTTTGATACTTTATTCTGGCTATCATTAAGCGATTGTATACAGCTTAGGAAGGATCTGTAGGAATCAGACACGTAACGATTATCTCAATTAGCCCTCTTACTTTCATATACCCTTCTAATCTTTACAAAATCGTCTATTAATAGCCAGAATATACTGTTGAAGTTCGTCATAATCTAGCAAGGGTTAATATATGATAATATATTTAAATTGTCCTGTTGCTATACTGTTCATAATAATAAGTAATCAGAAAGTATATACAGTAGCTGCTCATTCTTTCCTTATAATTGTTTGATAATTAACATCGTATTTCCTTGCTTAACTCTTGTAACTAAAATACTCAAATTGGAAACATTAAAAATCAGTATTTGCCTACTTGTTGTGAACAGTATAAGCAGAATAATATAGTTTTATTTATGTATTTATTTAAAGATCCTAAATTAATGTTTTATTTCTTGTTTCCAGGATTGGAGTTGCTGCCTGTGGACTCTGCTGCCTATGGACTCTGCTGCCTGTGGACTCTGCCGGTTGCTGCCTGTGGACTCTGCCGGTTGCTGCCTGTGGACTCTGCCGGTTGCTGCCTGTGGACTCTGCCGGTTGCTGCCTGTGGACTCTGCCGGTTGCTGCCTGTGGACTCTGCCGGTTGCTGCGAGAAACTGCCCACGCCACTACCATACAAGGGGAGTGATATTCCTGTTTTGTTTGTAGTAGTAGTTTGTAGTCGTAGTATGTAGTCGTAGTATGTAGTCGTAGTATGTAGTCGTAGTATGTAGTCGTAGTATGTAGTCGTAGTATGTAGTCGTAGTATGTAGTCGTAGTATGTAGTCGTAGTATGTAGTCGTAGTATGTAGTCGTAGTATGTAGTCGTAGTATGTAGTCGTAGTATGTAGTCGTAGTATGTAGTCGTAGTTTGTAGTCGTAGTATGTAGTCGTAGTTTGTAGTCGTAGTTGCATGGTATGAATGGTGTGTGTTAGGTTAGGCTAATCTATTTTTCCCTTTCAGATGAGATAGGTCTTATTACCTTTACTCTAATCTTTTCTATTTTTCTTATTACTTCACAGTTTTGTTGCTTTGATGATGTCCCCCCCTCTTCCCCGAGTTGGTTCCCTCCTTCAGCTTCAATATTTTGCTTTGCTTTAATTTCAATAATGATTGTATTTGCCTTAAATGTAACTTATGATAATTATTCTATCACTTGAATTCAAAACTCTGTATTTGCTATTAACTTCACTTGATATAATATTGTTATATATCGTCTTTGTCACGCGAAGTTTACTTAATAAAAAACAAAAAATAACTTATATCTTTTATTGATCACTATATTATAAGCTATGACTTTTATAACTGATAAAAACTTAGAAAAATAGTTCTCAATTATAAATAAAGTTCCAATATATGGACTTAGAAAAAATAAATTAAAAGAACTTAGAAAAACTCTAGTTCTCAATTATAAATAAAATTCCAATATATGGACTTTAGAAACAAAAATAAATAAAATATGAAACTATACACATAAGAGAACAGAAAATATACTGAATATGAAAAGAGAACTTAGAAAAAAATAGTTCTCAATTATAAATTAAGTTCCAATATATGGACTTAGAAAATATACTGAATATGAAAAGAACAATTAATTAACTTAAAAAAAACTAAATTGAAACTGACTATATAAACTTGTAATAACAGAAAACAAATATAATGGATATTAAAAAGAATATATCGACTTAGTATTTTATTGATCAGTCAGACATACATTTGTATAATATCTTACAAAACACTACATACAGTATATAAACTTCAAATAACAGGAAACAAAAATATAATGGATATTAAAAAGAATATATTGACTTAGTATTTTATTTATCAGAGTCGGACATACATTTTTATATTATCTTACAAAAATCATATACTTTTAATACTGTTATTTTTGTATTACCCTTACTAGTTTTATATATCTTATAACAAATTTACAAAGTTTTGCTTTTATATTACGTACCTAAAGTACTTTATACCAAACTTGGCTTTGTGACCTAGTATAACTTTTGGTTCACCACATTGTTTGCCCAATATTTATATGTAGTAATTTTCTTTAAGTACATCTTTATAATTATTCATTTTCCAATAACCATTGGGCTTTCGGTAATTTTTCATATAGATTTATTTTGGATTTTAAGCTTATAATATTGAGTTTCATTGGCAATGCAGTTGGCATTTTTTATAATTCTTAATTATTGATTTGTTTAACTTTTGTTTAATAGCCAAGCTGTTAAGTAATACTTTTATAATCTTTTCAATGTTCTTAAGTGTGCTGTCCTTATACAATTCTGTTCAATCTAGTTCATCAGACAAGATAACATAAGATAGTCTACTGTACACCTGGACTATCTCCCTCCAGGCAGTACTGAGGTAATCCTGTGTTATAATAATAATGTTAACTATCTACTAGTTTATAGCCCAATTCTAACTTATTCTGTTTATGGAGTAGTGTTGAATAATGTTGACACTAGCTTATGTATAGTGGGCAGATTTTGGGGGGAGGTTGGTTTTCCGAATTATTGCAAGTTTTTCTTCCTGTTGTGTGTGTGGTGTGAAGTAGTAGTGTTAAGTGGAGTAGGGATGATGGCAAAATGAGAAAGTCGGTTGGCATTGTGGTCTAGTGTGTATTGGAAGTGTGATAGGATTTGTGAATGTTGGCAGAGTACGTGATCAATCGTAGGGTAGAGATATATTCATTACGCAAGTGTATGATTAGGTGTTAAAAGTGTACGGTCAAATTAGGGTAAGGTAGTTATATGCCAATTAAATGTGTAAGACTGTTGACAAAGTAGAGTGTAGATTGTTGGCAGAGATAAGAGTTGACAAGCATTGAATCTAAATGTTGGCAGTGTGATTAAGTGTGTTGGCAGTATTCAGTGATCTTGGTAATTACGTGGTGTTGGCCAAGTGGTGTATAGGTGTTGGTTAATTTAATCATTGAAGGTATAATGCAACTAGAGCCATGTACAATAAAGAAGCACGTGTGTTGGCAGTGACATTTGTTGAATAGGTAGAGTTATTGAAGTGTTGGCAGTGGCAGTGAAGTTAGGTCTGTTGGCAGTGTACTTTGTGTGATGACAGTGTTTTGGTAATGATTTGGAGTGTTCTAATATTTGTTGTGTTTGTAGTGTTCGGTGTTCTCAATATGACATGTGAGAGTCTATCAAAGTATTACCTATGCCAAAGTTAATTATCTAAATCCTAAAGTTATCATGTGACTGGAGCTATGTGCAAGTTAGGATTCAATCTCTATCCCCATGTATTTGTTTTTACTGGCCGTATCCCATATAACAGTTCATGTTATTTTAGGTAATGTATATATTTAAATATTAGGATGAAGAGTTATATAATTTGAAACTATTGTATATATGTAATTACTGGAGTCACTAAGCTATATATTCCTGAACTATATATCTACTGATCCATTCTTCCCATGTAACAGGTGTATATTTACCAATGTAACTATCATGATCTATCCCATGTAACTATTGCTATTTGCCTGCTTATCCCAAACCCATATAGCTCTTCCTACCTACCTTTCCAAGAATCTAGATGTATTAGGTATTGAAAGTCATCCCTCTTCACCCAGATATTTTATTTTCTAGTTCATTTCGTGAACTTTCCCCTTCTATTATCTGGCAATGTATTCCAATATTTCAAAATTTTAATATATAAATTTGTCAAGTTTTCTTTAAAAATTTGTCGAGGGTATTTGCGTGTAGTAATTTGTTCAAATATATTTATATTCCTTCGAAAATTGAAATTAATTGATATTACAGTTTGTTATTCAAAAATATTTCTGCGATATTGGATTACAATAATAATTCGTTAATTTTTATGTCAAAGTTAATATGAATAACTATCAGAAATATACAAGATTGATCTACAATATTGGATTACATCAACAGGTTGGAATCAATAGTCAAGACTAATATTTCTTCTTTATTTTTTTTTTAAACAAATAGGCAGTGTTGTCCATTGGTCCAGGGTCCTTAGTCTGGTCACAGCAACAAGTCATATCTGTAAAAAAGATGAAAATATTGAGGCACCAGAAATACAGGAGTTTCAAGGTCGGGGGGGTAGAGGGGTCCTGAGGGGGTAGAGGGAGGGGGGGGGTAGACAGAGGGGGGGGGGGGTAGAGGGGGGGGGTTCCTGAGGGGGGAGGGGTGTCCTGAGGGGGGGGGGGGGGAGTCTCCTGAGGGGGGAGGGGGTCCTGAGGGGGGGGGGGGTCCTGAGGGGGTAGATGGGGGGTCCTGAGGGGGGTGTCCTGAGGGGGTAGAGGGGGGGGGGGGGGGGGGAGTCTTGAGGGGGACCCAGGGGTTGGGTGGTGGGTACCAGGGGTAGGATAGAGATCCTGGGGAAGGGTTCTAGTTCTTTCTTATATATTAATATTTTTCGTTCAGTCTCCTATATAACCATTCCACACCCGCAACGAGTTTTTCCTTCCCTTCCCTGGTAGTTCATCCTATCCCTATCCCCATCCCAGATAGACCTTCCCTTCAGCCCTAGTCTGTTCTATTCAGTTCTATTGTGCACACTAGTTCTATTCTGTATTCTGGCTAAATCTATTCTGTCTTCCCTCCTTCCCTGGTACATCAATACCCTCCCTGCAACACGCCCCCAAACACACACAAGAAAAGTCAGGAATATATTTTGTAATGTATATTTTATTGTCAGGAAGCAGTCAAGAAGTCGTCGGTGTCAAGTATGGGATATGAGCAGACAGCATCAAGAAGGACAAACGGTAGGAGTAAAGCAGATGCAGCAGACAGCAGAAAAGGCTAGGCACAGCAGAACGGGTGACAACAGACCGAGTACATCGACAACAGACAAGGAATTAACAATGAGGTAGGAGCGAGCTTGCTATGGCTGGTCAAACAAATTTATGTTTTGATTAAGATTTGTTTGGTATATTATCTGTCTTTATGAAGATGTTTATGTGTTTAATATATATGGAGAGATATTGAGTGAGCTGGAGTATTCAGTATGAAGTTGTAGGTATTCCATTTGAGTTGGTAGGTAGTGAAGTGCGAGCATAAATTGGCGGATGGTGATGAGTCTAGTTATTGAATATGACTTTATTCAGGTTGAAAGGTGGGATTCAAACAAGATGTGGACAGACGAGAGTAAAGCGACGGTGATGTTCTATCAACGGCAACTATTGGACACACATCAACGACTGCCACAGCATCAATGGACCCTTCAACAGAGTGAGATAAAGCATCATGAGTGGTCGAGAGAGGCACCATTGCAGCGAACAGCGACGATTCGGTGAGGAAAACTATATTGTTGTACGGGAAAAACAGGTCAGTCAGTCAGTCAGTCAGTCAGTCTACCTTACTTCATTAATAAGTCAAGGGGAACAAGAGGCTCCTATAGAAAAGGAAATAAATTAGATTGAGATAGAAAACTGTGTGCTCAACAAAGTAGGCCACACTTCATTCACTCCATGATATATTCCAATTCACCTGCATCAACTTAACTTTACTTTACATTTACAGTATAGATCTGTATTATTGGAAATATGAAAGCTAATAAATATATTAACAGCTAATTAAATTGAAATTTTATTCTTTAACCAATGAAATTATTTAGAACTAGTTAAATTAGATCGTAAATTCAAATTTTTATCAAGAAATTACTGATATTATTCAAGAGTTGGGCAAACACTGGAGCATAATGGTTAGGATTAAAATTTACTCTTCCAACAGGATTATGCAACACTTTCGCGTAGCAAGAAAGCTATTACTGAAACAAATTATCACGCTACAAACAATGCCAGCTGTAGAACAAATTTATCAAAGCCTTTAATATCGGTTATCAATATTTACCTAAACTAATGGACCTTTTAAGTAAAGCATTAGGACTGCTATTATTCTAAAGACAGGAGTCACAATTCTAAAGTTATATCCGTTGTACGAATAGGCTTTAATACCTTTGAAGTAGTCATAAGGAAATAATCCAATTTACAGTACAACAATTTAAGTTTTTTAATATTTATCACGAATCTAGGCATGTAGGTTTGATGTTTTAAGTATTTCAACAACTTCTAAATAAAATTAAAGTCCTTAGGCATGGGGGGACTGATAATTAAAGATATATTGTTCGGAACATGAGGATAATCGCTTAAAACGAGGCATAAGTGCTCATAAAAAAAACTATCTAAAAGCTTACAGAGTCCACCTAGGATTAACATTAACAAATCAAACTTTGGATGGACCTTGGTAACAATTTTGTAATAAATACCCTGTTCGTAGTCGTCAGTGAAAATTGGGACAGTATCTGACATTATGAGCAGCCTGTTTTACATATTACAGTAGAGGCCTATATTATGGTTCTTTAGTATTTTCCATTGATTTGATAGTTATATGTTTATCTGGGGTTACTTTGGACACAAGGTTAAACCGATTTCGAATTTACTCAAAGCTGGTCTATGATAATCTTCATCTACAGTGGCATTTATAACTATCTCAGCAGGGTAAACCAACATTTAGTGTGTTATATTGGTCACATTGATACAAGTGAATACAGTTATATAGACGTAGATTCAAATAATTATAATTTTCTTAGTCTCCAGTGTTTTCCAGAACTTATATAAAACTTACTGTATTTACTTAAAGACTAAAGTGACTACATAATATTAACAAGGGTACAGTCAATATAAATAGTTCGCCGACACTTACAGTATATGATTTTAAACCAAACTTACTAGTCACAGGCTATTGAAAGCACATGAGAACTGTCAACGGAAAGTGTATAATAACTTGCAGTTCAACCATTTGAGGATTTTGGGCGAACTATTTTGGTTTTGACTAACTAACAGCATTTTTTATATATCCAACTTAAGGGAACATTCGTACATTTGGCAATACTTATATTATAATAAAACTTTATGAATTTATAGAACGTATGCAAAGGAATAATATTTGTGTCTTGAGAATATACCTTTTAGAAGCATATTGATATTGCTAAATCCATCTAAGGATAGAAAGGCATCCAATTGGAATCTCGGGAGGACCATATGCTTTCATTAGTGCATTGGGGTTTGTAGTTGATTAATGTTAAAACGGGGTGTTACTTAACTTTATATCTAATAATCAAGGGAAGGTCGATCAATATAACCATTTTATCTATTTTTTATAGTTTAGTCAATCAAACCTATTTTGATATACTCAAGACCCCTCCTGGGAAACTCCCACTACAAGATGGCCAAGGCAAATATTCCTCAAGGTTACTTTAACAGACATAACTTCTCAGGATCTTTGAAGAGCTACGTAATGTGAAGACTATTGAATCAGGTGTGGAAGACTGGAATTTAGTAGTAGAATTAAGTAGTAGTAGTAGTATTAATCATTATCTATTATAATATTACCCAATTTCATAACCCACTTAAGCAGAGGACCTAAATGTTTTTTTAATCATTGCTACCTCCAGACGATTTTAGTTAACTTAAACAAGAACTTGTCAGAATTTGAAGTTTAATTTGGATAATCTTAAGCTCTTGATTCGCCGAGTTTAGTAAATACCTGTCAGTAATTTTGTTTTTGGTTATACTGTCACTATGATTATTTTCTTTATTCTGGCTACCCATACACAATTTTACCCAGTTTAGGAAGGACCTGTTGGATTCTATAGGCAGATATAATGTGTACCCCATTGATTCCTTGTGGTCCTTAACCGATCGATATCTTCTCGTGAAAGCCAGAATATCTATTATATTGACCTGATCATTAATCTTAATGCTTTTAATGAAATTACGCCACATTAAGTTATATGTTTGCTACCTCGATTTTCTACAACCCAGGAAAGACCCGTCAGAGTACGATGATTAATTTACATATTTGGTAGCCCCTTCATTCTCAGTAGTTCTTCCAAAGCTAATTAAGAAATTATCTGGTAGCGTTGATCAAGAAATTGTCGCACGATTATAAGTCAAATATTCTTAATTCAATTAACCTGTAATCCCCAATTTACCTTGAACACTTTTCCCCACTTTGTTTTTGTCACTACCATTAGTTTCAATTACTTGTGATAAATACTAGGAATTTCTAGTGTCATAAGCACCAGTTCTCCAAATCAGTGAATTCAGTAGCGCTCACATTACTTATGTATATATATATATATATATATATTAAAGTTTGGTTCCTTAATTAACGATAACTTGTTCAGTACCTTTAGCTCTAATTCAATGCCTCTACTTAAATTGCCATCCTAAAATGAATACTGACAAAATATGGAAAGAATTTCGAAGAAAATGTATTCCAATTATATTTAAAACTATGTTCAATAATTATACACATTACTAAATCACAAGCATCTCTGCCTACCTATAGTGAACCGAGTTTAGTTAATTAAGCCTGTTTTCACCATTTACCCATTTCCTAAAAAATTCAGTTTGGAAAGTATCTGCTGCATACTATATAAACAGTGTTGCCATTTGTACGAAATCATTTTAAATTGGTTAGATAAAGCTGCAGCCTATATCTTGTCCACCACTTATGATAGTCTATGAAATATTTTGAAGTTTATTAGGCATTACTAAACTGGTCTATTTCAGCCAATTTGTCATTCAGGTTTTTTGGCCAATGTAGGTTAAGTATATTATTATTATAGTCTTATAATAGTTTAACCAAAGAGTTTTGCCAAATTAAAGTTATACAAATTAGCTTCGATATTACATTATTCACACATTTAAAAAAAAACACTACATAGTAAGAACTGAATTGAAAGTTACCAAATCCCATTTTGAGAATTGTGATAGTGAACATTTCTAACTTAAATTTTAGGACTATCGGATATCGTCGACCAGTTACAATGATATTTTAAACTGTAGCCAGCAAAATTAATCTTACTTTGGGGGATAAGGCACAACAGTTTAAATATTTAAGATTAATAAAGGCTACGTCCACGAAGACCTAAGTCAGCCGCCTGTGTGTACTCCAGGACAATTATTATTCAGGCCAAAAGGGCACCAATCATTAATTCTGTATCCATAGCTAGCCTATTGGTCAAATTTAAAGTCAGAATCATTAAAACTGACTTTATAGAACAAACTTCAAAATATTACATTGCATAGACTTTCATAATAAGAAGGTATTAAAACATTTTACTGACCCACCCGATATAATTGCTGTTGCAGAGTTGTGATGGAGAGGTGTTTGGCCACAAGTGTCCCATCCGTCTGTTGTCCCCGCTCAGGCTGGACGTCTACCATACATCTGAAACATTAGGTTAGTATTAGTTAACATCCTGATGTATAACGCTAATAACTAGTCACCACTGCATTAAGGCCTTTTTCTGGACCCCTTCGCCCTAATGTTTAGCTCGGTTTGAGATTTTATGACTGTCTACTATTCGTTTTGACTATTACAAAGTTTTGACTATTACAAGACTTGTTGCCCCAATTTGTCAATTTTATGACCTGTCATGCCATTTGAATAGCTAATTTTTCCTCGCGAAGCCTGTAATTTTGGAAGAAACTGCCTTCGACCGGGATATTTTTCTACCGAAAAATGTACACATTTATCTCAAAGGGAGCAAACTAAAAAAAAAAAAAAAAACTTAACCCGTTATGTTGAGTAACTAGTCCGTCCTCTATCGTATTGTCCAAGGTTCAGGTTTTGGTAACTATACATAAGCCTGCAGTTATAAGGGGTATCAATTTTAGAACCTTTTTTGATTGAAATTATCTGCAGTGTAGTTTATGAATATATACTTCTGAATTTGTTAAGGCAAGGGGGAGATTGTAATGCAGTGGCGGGTACTGTTATTGACCCTTCATGATTGTTTTTCTATGCGAGTGAGTGGGACAAAAGGCAGAACTGCCTGTATCAAGTGCCTCCCCCAGAGTTGAAAGAGTGACAGGGCCAAAATCAATGGACGTTCGAGCCAAAATGCCAGGACACACTGAGTTTGAAGCCATTTAAGTCACATGATCCTAAGTTGTGTCCTACCTATAGAAGTTCAAAGTTTATAATTTCTAGTAAAAATAGACCATCCACAGACTAAATTCCACAATATTATTATGAAACCTTTAACGCACAGGACGCGATTTGCGCCCTTTCTGGGATACTTAAAAGCCTTTGTGACCATCAGGGGTGTTTAGAAACTGTGTTGCTTCAACCTCTGCAGTTTTTTTTGAGTGACTGGGGGCATTAAACTAATTTTGGAGAGGTAATTATGAGATTGAGAGAACTACTGTATTTCTGAATACAAATAAGGTATTTGTAATAAACCCTATGTTTTAGTATTAATACAGTATATGGAACACCAGAATTTGGACCAAACTCTAAATACACAACTTAAACAAATAGATTCTCATAATATAATGAATACAGTATATGGGATAGGCTAAGGGAACTTAGAGACAACTATACACATGGTAACCTAAACTTTTAATATTGTTAAAGAGAGTTGGGTCGTTTTTGTGGTCTCCCTTCATGTTTAGCCCCATTACTTTGCCGATTATATGACGTTCAGCCCATTACTTTGGCGATTTTAAGACCTTTCAACCTATTTGTGTCATTATCAAGACCTTTCATGCTATTTAGTGGACTAATTTTCCTGGCGAGTGATACCAAGCCTGTGATGTAGGAGGAACCGGCCTTCGGCCTGGACAATTTTCTACCGAAAAGTTTACAAATTTGTCAAAGGGGAATCTTGGGGATGTTTTTTAAGCTTGATGGATGTCTAGGGAGGAAACAAATTTAAAAATAATAAAATCTATATACCAATAAATAAACCGTTAGCCATTAACCCTATTAACCCTTTCAAGCTCCAATACGCATTTCTGTTCTGTTTTCTGGCTACTATTAGACGATTTTAGTCAGTTTAGGAAGGGTATATGGATGTCAGAGGGTTGATTGAGATTGTCTTTACCCTTTTAATACCCACAGGTCCTTCCTAAGCTGCATAAAATAGTCTAATGATAGTCAAAATAAACTGCTAAAACGCGTCAGAGCTTCAAGGGGTTAATGTTGTTGTGTTCTTACCCTAGTTTGTTGGTGAAGATGGTTAAGGCTCCGTTTGTGTTTCTCAAGTTGGTCTTCATTTGATCTTCAAGTTGGTCTTATTTCCCTCCGCCGAGCCTCAACTGTACTGCACAGGGTCCCTCACATCTGTTAGAAAATCCAATATTAATATTACAGCTTAAGGAATTGACCACTTGCGAGTTTCAATCTATAAGGAAGTTGGAGTTTTTTATATCGACATTTAGCAGAATGTGTGGAGTTACTCGTAGAGACGGATTGAGGAATGAAGAGATACGTAGGAGAGTGGGGCAGCAGGAACATTTGTCAGCCAGAGTGGACAGAAGGGTGCTGAGCTGGTATGGTCATGTTGAACGAATGGGAGATGAAAGGCTTACAAAGAGAATATGCGAGTCAAGTACAAGGAGATAGAATGGCAGGAAGACCCCCATTGAGATGGAGAGACTGTGTAAGAAAAGCTTTGGATGATAGAGGAATGACTATAGGTCAGGCAGGGGAAGTGGTGGTGGACAGGAGTGAATGGAGAATGCTTGTGAATAGTTGAGTGAACACGTGGTCATTTGGAGTAAGGGGTCGGGCGCAAGTTGGACTAAATAATAGTCCATCAGGCGCCTGGCCCGGGGAGACCATTAATATGAAGGGTGCGCCTGGAAGTGTGGTGGGAGGGCTTGTGGCTTTGGCTCCGCTGCAAGTCTGCCTGCCGAGATCGGAACCTCTTCGGGTGGACGGGGGCGTGCTGGAGCGACCTTGGTGGCCCTGGTCTCTGGGTCTTCTCCTGGGTGACCTGGATGTGTGCGAGTTTGTGTTTTTTATCTGTGTTTATTCGTTGTTTTATGTTGTTTTTGTGTTTTCCCTGTTCTTGCTCTGTCTTGAGTCGGCTACCCCCAAAATGGGGATTGGGCCTGAGCATATAGATAGATGGATACCGGTAGATAGAACTTTGTATACGGGCCAAACTTCCTTATAGCCTGAAACTCACAAGTGGTCAATTAGGCCAATATTTCTGATATAATGCAGATTTTCAAAATTTATCAATTCATAAATATTTTTGCAACAAAAACACATTATATCTCAACCATAGTCAAGGTGGTCGTGATTCCTGGAGTATCGGGTCGTCTTTGGTAGTCTTGGGTTGGGCAGGGTCAGGTAAGATCGCGACTGTTCTCCCATCTCTAACCTGGTGGGAAGATTATAAAGTCACATTAGTCACAGTTTCTCTGTCATACCTTATTTCACCGTTGTTCCTCCGTCGGGCCATCCAGCTCATGCCTGTTGATAAAATATTTAATTATTACAGGAGCGCCGTTCTGCCAGCAACAACATCGGTCTGCAAATCGGCCACAGCGGGTCTGCAAGCTGCCTCATCAGGTCTGCAAGCTGCCACATAGGGTCTGCAAGCTGCCACATCATCTGAAAACCTGCAACCTTCACAACCAACGAACAGACGACCAGAATTCTACCGGCCGGATTTCAACCAACAGAAAACAAACCAAACTGACCCTATACTAACTAAATTTAACTAACTAACTAACTAACTAAGCTTCTACCCAAGCCTCTAACCGACGGCTAACCAACCTCCTCAGGGAACCGAATAGAGCAACACCTAACCAATACTAACCTATAACAGACTCCCTACCTATCCCTACCCCTTGAACTAACTAGAGCTATCCCCCTCTATCCCCCCCCTCCCCCCCCCCCACCTCAGCATCCCTACCAGAAACCTTGTCTAATTCGAAGCCAACGACGATAGGAGAAAAATATTAGTGCATGGATTAATTATATTATATTTCAATATATATATATATTTCATTATACAAAAATGATGTTACGTTATTGGAAATATTATAGTTATAGCAAATGTAAAAAAATATATATACCAGATTTATTTATATATAAATTATTGCAAAAGAATAAGTAGATAATTTACACTGAAATGTATTAAAATAGAATCTTACCTTAAATTTGCCGCCTATCTAACGTAATGTCTGTACACATTTTAGTAGAAGGGAGGTGGTTTAGGTGGTGACAAGGACAGTGGAAGGAAGGGGGCGGGGGGGGGGGGGTAAGGATGCTTAGGATTAAAGGGAAGTTTGCTGCGGCCCCTTCCTCCATCATGCTTAGCCCAGGTTATTTTGAGACGAAGACTTTCACCTTCTAGTTTGGCACTAAAGACCTTCTGTGCCATATAGCGATCTATTTTGTTCCTGGCGAGCGCTAGCGAGCCTGAAATTTATGAGAAACTGGGTTTATTATTAGTATTATTTTTATTATTATTATTATTATTATTATTATTTCGGCTGGTACATTTTTCTATCGAAAAATGTACAAAATTATCTCTAAGGGGGTTCTTCGAGGTATTTTATTTAAGCTTGACTGAAGGTCTTGGGACGAAAAAAAATATATATATATACAAAATCAAAATAAAACTTCCCTTTACAGAGAACAGAGTGGGAAAGGATGGTTAGGATTAAAGGATATTGTTGCCGTGGTGGTGATAGTGGTAGACTGGTTGAGGTTGGAGTTTCCATCATCGTTCGACATCTGTAAAAGAAAAAAATACATTGTTAAAATATATCTCAATCGGCCAAGTATACTGTATATAATTTAGGTAAACATTAAATTGACCCGGACAGCCTTTTACCTAACCTGTCTTGATAGCGTAATGCATAAGTGCGCGGAATTTCGGTGTGAGTGTCTTAGGTTCGAGTCCTTTGAGTGCCGTTTTACCTAACCTAACCTAACAACACTACACAAATAACTAGTCTCTTCAATTTTTACCATAATTTGTTTGTGTTAGCATTATTATTATATGTGTATATTTAGAAACTGTCTTTTTCCCAGTGCGTAATGTATAGTGGGCGGAATTTCGATGTGAGTATCCTAGGTTCGAGTCCTCTGAGTGCCACATGTATTTGTTGATTTAATTGAGTTTAGATGTGAAGTTCGGGTAAGATCCTGTGTACCGGGAGAAACTTTTTCATACGCCTATTTACTAAGAAACATCGAACAATATCTTTAACCTAACCAAAACCTAACCTAACCTAGTATATTAGTGGACTATTTATGAATGTAAAATTTAGAAATATATTGTAACATTACCAAATTATTGAGATATACAGTATGTACAGGTTCTCCCGCTACACAGGATTATACTCTAATATGCTTCCAAAAAGGTATATTCTCTCACTTTAATTATTCCTTTGTATACTTTCTTTAAATTCATAAGTTGGTTGGTGTTAAAAACATAGTAATTCTGGCTATCATTAGACGATTGTATCTACAGTGGCGCTAATAAGTGATGTATCGGCACCAAGTATATTTTGATTAATAATTGGTATCAGCATTATCTAAACTTTATTTATTAATTTCGAGTGAGATATACAAACATGTTCCTACACCTACCCATCCTATTCAACATCTGGCAGATATTAATACAGCACAGTGAGCCAAACTAAATGATAGCTGAGACATGACTTATTAGCGCGACCGTAGCTATCTTGATTATTCAGCTATTACGAAGATTTGGTAGCTAAGCATATTAATGATGAAAACTTATTATGATCCAGAAGCATTTAGTACTTTCAGATTTGCATTAATTATCGAAAGTCAGATTTTTTTAACATTAGCAACATTCTACTACCGTCTTGGTGGTGTAATGGTTAAGGTGTCTAAAAATATGTGTGATACCCCAGGTTCGAATCCCGCTGGATCACATATGCTTTCATTAATTTAATTGGAGGAATTTGGTAATGTGGCGAAATTAATACAATATAGATAAATAAATGTATTAGAAGAGCTAAATACACTATGAAGAAGTAATCCAAACTAAATAAATGTATTAGAAGAACTAAATGCACTATGAAGAAGTAATCCAAACTAAATAAATGTATTAGAAGAGCTAAATGCACCATGAAGAAGTAATCCAAACTAAATAAATGTATTAGAAGAACTAAATGCACCATGAAGAAGTAATCCAAACTAAATAAATGTATTAGAAGAGCTAAATGCACCATGAAGAAGTAATCCAAACTAAATAAATGTATTAGAAGAACTAAATGCACCATGAAGAAGTAATCCAAACTAAATAAATGTATTAGAAGAACTAAATGCACCATGAAGAAGTAATCCAAACTAAATAAATGTATTAGAAGAACTAAATGCACCATGAAGAAGTAATCCAAATTAAATAAATGTATTAGAAGAACTAAATGCACTATGAAGAAGTAATCCAAACTAAATATATTGATTGGAAGAGCTAAATGCACTATGAAGAAGTAATCCATAGTCTGTTATATTTCGGCCGGCGGTAAATTGTCATGCTCCCATGTTCACTATTCTTTTAATAACATGCTATAGCGAAATATGTTTTTGTTTATGAGAACTTTGTATTAATAGTATGCAGATCCACAACTGTTCATTGTTTGGCGCTAGGCATTGGTAAATTAGCGGCAAAGGAATTGAATTTTCCGCCAGGTACTAAATTAATCTGGCCTAATCCTTAAAATATTACCGGCCATGTGGTTACTGGAGAGAACGGCCATCATTTTCCTTGGCCGCCATTTTGTTGTCAATTATCAAACAACGGGGCGATATTTAATTTGTGTAAATTATACCCATGGAGTAAACTATAATTATGTCTTGTACCAGTATTACCGAATGTGTGTTATGGGTGTGGAATCTATGGATATATTGGAGTGTAAAGAGGATCACCACCCTACTGGTTACCAAAATGGCGGAAGTTTGCGGACCGTTTCCTGCCCCCAATTACTGCCTTGTTTGTTGATTATCTAGCATTTCACTGAACTATATTAACACTATATCTATAATTTTAACTTTTAACCTATTAAGTGATTCGATAAAGCACGTGTTGACTGATTAATGCAATGTTATTAATGATCGCATATGGGTAAGTGGATCAAGCAGAGTCCTAACACTTTCATATTTCTATATAATGTAGATTTTGTGCAGTTTAAGAAGGACATGTGGTAGTAAAAAGCGTTAAGAGATAATTAGAAGCCTGTTAATTTTGAAACTATATAAAATCTTCAATCAGTTGCCAGAATAAAGTTAAAATGACTGCGCCGGTACAGAAAGGGTTAAATCCCAAGGTAAATTGACTACATTGCTCTTATTAATTCCAGACTTAAACCCAAATTTGCCGGTTTGACACTTGGGAGGTTGAAAAAAAGCGAAAAAATAAAAATAAAAAATAGAATAAGATTTATAAAATAACAAAATAAAATCGAACAAAACCTATACAGTATATAAATAAAACTTAATACATTTGCCTGAAACTTCCACAAGGCTTTCCAAAACTATAATATCGTTCAATGAAAATAAAATATGACAAACATTACATAAAATTAATCTGCGTGAAACTCCAAGGCTTTCTAAAACTAAAATCTTGCAATGATAGCCGAAATAGAATGGAAAAGATCCTTATGCTAGCGTTAATAAGACAGTAGCCTATACACTAAATACCCACGAGGTATCCAAGTTAACCGGTCTCGTGCCCTTAGGATTCCCACACATCTTTCGTAAACTATAAAATCTTCTAACGATAGCCAGAAGAAACTCAATATGTCAATGTTCAAAGGGTTAAGGGGACAGTGGCTATTTTGTTAATCTATTAATTTATTATATTCATCCAAGTTTTATTTTCCTCGCTAGACCTCCAAGCTTAAAAGTACACCCCTTATACCCCCTTTCAAGATTTATTTGTACATTTTTTCGGTAGAAAAATGTCACGGCCGAAGGTCAATTCCTCTTAAATTACAGGCTTGCTCTCGCTCGCCAGGAAAGAAATTGACACCTAAATAGCACGAAAGGTCTTAATATTGAAAAAAAAAGAGCGAAAGTTCTTCAAATTTCCAAACTAATGGGGCGAACGTATCTCAAAAGCAATGGGGCTAAACATGAGGGAGAAGGGGTTCCAGAAAAACTACCCTCTTCCCTTAATGATCAATAACCAAGAGGCGTCTAGTCAGCCGGCTTCGATTCGCTAGTTTGCCTAATTAAATTATTCTAACCAAATCATCCACGTTATCATTAAGGCATCTATTACTCGTGGGTTAATAGGACATTAATAAATATAGAAATTCTATTCAGGTTAAAAAATATGTAGCCCAATTCAATTTAGAAAAGTCACTTGGGAATATAGCCTACGTTTATGCCATAAATTTATAATCTGGATCTCAATTTCTTCCTTAATGAATAAAATCTACTAGTGATCGCCATAATATTGAGACATATGGTTTTAATGGAAGGGTTAAGGAGGTGGAACTGAGCGAACGATCAAGTGCCGGCTTCCAGAAAGTTCGTCAAACCTGCCGGCTTTTTCCGTCACATATCTGGCCTTATTTAATGCAAATGTATGAAGTATTATGGGAAATCAACAAGCTCTTGTCCACAAATTCGGGTTTGGCGGTAAATAGGTCACGTTATTTAGCTATTACACCTTAATTTCTTGTATTTTCAGGGGAAACAATGGGGGAAAATGGGAGCACACGAGACTTACCTCCTTAAAGCTGGACGACCGGGAACAAAATGATCGAATGAGGCGAAAATTAATTGCTTATATACACTCGGTTGTATTGCTGGTGGTTGATGGCACCTATTGGGTGACAGCTGATCGAGAATTTCACTCACAAAATCGTCAATATCTCCCTAACTATACATTTCTGAATAAAATTTACTTAATACAAATTATGCGTATTTGTATCCTCTATCTTTTGGTATAAGTTTGACAATCCTAACATATAAATTTTGTGAATAATTAATAGTTGTCGTCATATTTCCTTCACATGGGGCTAGAGAGAGAGATAGAGAGAGAGAGAGATGGCCACGAAGGAATCGCCCTATAATGTATGCTATTATAGAGACGTTATAATTCAATAGAGGTGTGAATAGGAGTTTATTATGGGCTATCTGTATACTATTATAGCTTAATGTGATGTATACGATTATAGAGGGCCTTTTCATAATATTCTGGAAACTATTAAACGATTTTATTCAGCTTAGGAAGGACGTCTATCTATTCAAAGGCTACGAAATATGTCACTTAATCCTTTTAGCTGCCACATAGCCTTCCTAAGCCTTATAAAATCGTCTAAATGAAGCTGATATCAAGTAAAAAAAAAAAAAAAAAAAACATATATAGCGTAGAGAGTGGAGAGCAGCGATCTAACATGCCTCCCCTGCTGGCCTCTAGAACCTGCCTCCACTCAGCTCTGTCTCGAGTTACAAGGAGAGACAGCCCCCCCCCTGACAACTTTTCATCCGGTCGCCATTTTGGGGACACTAGCTTAAGCATTAATTATTTGCTATGTATAGGTATGCCATAATTATATAATAAACTGTTCTCTGTTTGAATGTACACTAACCCATGATTAAATAAAAGGGACATTCTGTTTATTGTTTACCTATCCTTTTTTTTTTTTTTTTTTTTAGTTTGTGCTCTTTATCTCTATCAAACTTAAGAAAAACAACAACAATCGAGATAAATTTGTACGTTTTTCGGTAGAAAATGTCTCTGCTTAAGCCCTCCTAAATTGCAGGCTTGCTATCGCTCGCCAAGAAAAATATGAAACCTAAATGGAACGAAAGGTCTTAATATTGGCAAATATATGGGGGCGAAAGGTCTTAAAATCGCCACCAAACTAATGGGGGCGAACGTCTTCAAATCTCAAACTTAATGGGGCTAAGCATGAGGAAGAAGGGATTTCAGAAAAAAAATACTCCCCTTAATATTTCCAAGCACTAGTTACTTGTGTCTACACTACTGAATGGATAAAGGTTAGGGAAATAGGTTGTAATAAATTCATCTTCATTTATATGCATACACTTCATACAATAAATACATCATACACGAATACAATCAAATAAATTACAAACACATATACTTAAGCTAAAATTAATAATAAATTAATACATCAAATAAATTAACTAAAAATATCAACAAAGCACCTAATTAGACGATTTCATTCAGCTTAGGAAGGACCTCAATTAAAAAGCTACACATGATCTCAATTAACGCTTTTAATTACCCCAGATCCTTCCTAAGCTTCATAAAATCGTCTGAATGTAGCCGAAATCAAATACAAAAAAGACGTCATCGGTACAGCAAGGGTTAACTATCACAGGTCCTTCCTAAGCTTCATAACATCCTCTAAATGTAACTATGATAACAAAAGACGTCGCCTAAACTAAAAAGGGTTAAGAACATAAACGCCATTATTTTTATTACATTTTGGCTTTCATTGGGCAATATTATTCAGCTTAGGAAGGTCCTGTAGAACATAAGAGGGTCTTTCCGAAGCCAAATAAAGTCATTTAGTATATACCCGTAATAATAATAATAATAATAATAATAATAATAATCCATACTCAAGGTAAAAATAAAAGATAACTCTTAGTAGGTTTTATTATCACTAAATGCCTGTGACCCATGAGAAGAACTATTTTCAGGTATAATATTACTTTAGTAGTAGTAGTAGTAGTAGTAGTAGTAAAAATAAAAACTTTTAGTAGTAATAGTAATACGTGGAAATAGGAGTACATTTTCCGTAGACTATTTTCATTTACTACAGGCAGACTACCCTCACCGTTCTTCATAGTTGCCATGTAGAAGAATTGCCAATTATACAATAAAAACGAGTAATTATCAATCCCATTTCAAACTATTGCCTAATTGACCTATTTAGCAATATACTATTGTTTATTAATAGCATATTAGTGATGTTGTTATTGGCCTTATTAAACCCTGTACCTTGCAAAATTAAATTACAGTTGCATAATTACCATTTCGTCTTGTCCGCCCACCAAGACTAGGGTAACATATATTAACATAGTTCACAACTTGATATTTGACCACCATCTTGACTCCAACTCACGCTGTAGAATATACCTCATCATTATTTATATCCATCTTATTTTGAGCATATGATGTTTATTCTATTAACATTTATACTTATTTCTATATTCCTATCCATCAATGTACCCTGACTGAAAAGAGTGCTTGGCAGGAAGTGAGTATGGAATCAAGATGGCGGCCAGAACCTCTACGACTACATACTCTGTTAATCTAGGGACTCGAACCATGAACACAGGCTCGGCTTCAAAACACACGAATCTGAAACACAAATTGATTCATTATTTATATATTACTACAATTACTAACACATTTTGTCCACACATATATATTTAAAGTACATATTATTTTTCTTTATATAGGCCTACAGTAATATATTATACAGTAAACATAAGAATAATTAAGATTATTAATTTTATGTCTACTTTCAAATAACTCTTTCAAGATTCGATTACGCATTTCAGATTAAGAAGGGTAGCCTAAAACAAAATTTCTTTGTGTATGAAGGAGACAACAAACAGGTTGCCTGTAACGAGTGTCTCCACCAAAGCCAAAAGAGTGGCAGAGCCAAATTCAAGAGACATTGGGGTCAAAATGCCTGGACACACGAAGTTTAAAGTAGTGTAAGTCATAGGATGAAGGAAAGATGGATAAAGGGAGGGAGTTCCAGAGTTCACTTGTAAGTTGCATGGTTAATTGAGATAGTCTTTATCTGTACAACCCCCACACATCCTTCCTAAGCTGTATAATATCGTCTAATAATAGCCAGAATAAATGGTCAAACTGCGCCATAATCTTCAGAGGGTTAACTCCTTCTGTACCGCAACGTCTTTGTCATTTTTCTCTAGCTATATTTAGACGATTTTGAGCAGTTGAAGAAGGATCTGTGGTGATTAAAAGGGTTCAGTGAGATAGTTCGAAACCTGTTAATTCGTTGGAGGCCCTTAAGCAACTGAGTAAAATCGTCTAATAGTAACCAGAATACAGTTAAAAAGTAGTCGTCGGTACAGAAGGGGTTAATGGCAAGACGGGCTCGAGATGATTCAATAACACCACTATGACCCTGCTTCGAAACTAAACGAAACACCAAACCCCTTGACGATCATGAAGCGTTTTGACAGTTTATTCTGGCTATTCCTTAACGATTTTGTACAGCTTAGGAAGGATCGGTCGGAATGAAAAGGATGAAGACTGCCTTAATTAACCCTCTGACTTCCATCTAACCTCCCTAACCTAGATAAAATCGTTTAACAATAGCCAGAATAATTTTTTAGTTTCCTCGCTAAACCTCCATCAAGCTTAGAAAAACACCCCCTAGATAAATGTGTACAATTTTCGGTAGAAAAATTTCCCGGCCGAAGGGCGGTTCCTCTTAAAATTGCAGGCTCGCTATCGCTCGCCAGGAAATAATCGACACCTAATTGGCACGAAAGGTTTTAAATTGACAACGAAATGTGGTGAAAGGTGTTAATTAAAATCGCCAAACTAATGGGCCGAATGTCTTATAATCACAAAACTAGTGGGGCTAAACATTAGGAAGAAGGGGGTCCAGACAAACGGTCTGCCTCCCCTTAAGCAGCATAGACGATAATAGATATGGCGAGTTAGAAACAAGATGGCGTCCTAATGACTTAAATTAACCCCTTCTGTACCGACGACGGCCTTTATATTTTAGTCTAGCTATATTTAGACGATTTTATGAAGCTTAGGAAGGATGTGATGGTAGCTAAAAGGATTAATTGAGATAATCTGTAGCTTTATAATTAGTAGACGTCCTTCTTAAGCTGAATATAATCGTCTAATAGTTGCCAGATGATAACGAAAAGGACTTCGCTGGTACAGAAGGGGTTAACAGGACCCATTATATTTTCCAAGCTACACTGTCAAAAATATAAACATATATAATGGTATGTAAAGGCATGAATTAATGGGTATATTGATGGTGATTTACCCTGCTATACATATAGTAGCCTTCATGGGTTTATTACCACTAATATACCCTTTTTTAAGGGGGGAGTGGCTGCTTTTTTGGTCTATTTGCATATGTATATATTCATTTTGGAATTTCATCGCTAGCCCTCCATCAAGATTTAAAAAAACACCCTCTAGACCCCCTCTCAATATAAATGTGTAAATTTGTTCGGTAGACAAATTTCCCGGCCTAAGGCCGGTTCCTTATAAATTTACAGGCTCGCTATCGCTCGCCAGGAAAAAAAACGACACCAAAATGGCACGAAAAGGTCTTAAAATTGACAACGAAATGGTGTGAAAGGTCTTTAAATCGCTAAACTAATGGGGCGAACTTCTTAAAATCTGAACACAAATGGGACTAAACATGAGGGAGAAGGGTGACCAGAAAAGCGACCCATCTCCCCTTAAAGGAGATATTATATTACAGACACTTTAATAACCCCTTTCGTACCCATTATTATCGACCGTGTACCTAATTACGACCTCCTATAGGAAGTCGTAACTCAATCATTGTCTCCCATATGACCCGTCGCGCAGTATGATACCCGAGAACAACCCTCTGTATACCTCCCCCCCCCCCCCTACACACGCACACACCCCTAGTGAACAGAACAGAAAACGGAATGCTGGAGCCATTTTATCATTCATATAAAAACCTCATAAGAATCTACGGGGATGCACTAACATTCCTGAACAGCCAGATAATTATCGCCTCGGGCGGTATGTGACGTCAGACAAAGATTGCAATCTTCAACCAATCAGAAGCGAGCAACTTTTTTAAGGGGTCTAGAATTCATACGCTATGGCCTCTCGGGTCTCAGGTGGAGAGTTGGGTTTCATCCTACTCGTGACGTCACATGCACAGCTTTCTCGTCGGTGGACAATCTCATATCAATCTACGGGAGAAGCACTACCATTCCTGCACAGCCAGATATTATCGCCTCAGGCAGTGTGTAGCAAAACTCCCGGTCTCTGCTCCCGATTCTCAACCAAGCTGAGATATGTGCAAGTGACGTCACGAGTAGGATGAAACCGTCCACCCGAGAGGCTATAGCGTATGAACTCTATACCCTTGAACAAAGTTACTCGCTTCTGATTGGTCGAGGATTGAAAGATTGGTCTGACGTCACAATACTGCCCGAGGCGATATTGGCCGGCTATACAAGAATTGGAGTGCTTCTCCCGTAGATTTTGTTCGTTTTTTTTTTTTTTTTTTTTTTTTTTTTTTTTTTAATGATCAATAGCTTTAACACATCCGCGTCACAATACTGCCCGAGGCGATATTGGCTGGCTAAACAAGAATGGGAGGGCGATTTTTGCATGTATTATGTTTCTAGTTTCCTCCTTAGACCTCCATCAAATTAAAAAAAAAACATCCATTAGATCCCCCTTCTAGATTAATTTGTACATTTTTCGGTAGAAAAATTTCCCGGCCGAAGGCCGTTTCTTCCAATATTACAGGCTCACTATAGTTCGCCAGTGAAAAAATCGACACTTATATAGCACGAAAGGTCTAAATATTGACGAAGAAATGGAGCGAAAGGTCTTAAAATCGACTAACTAATGGGGTAAACATCTTAACATCTGAAAACCAAATAGGGCCAAACATGAGGGAGAACGTGGTGCAGAAAAGCAGCCCATCCCCCCTTAACCCTTTCAGTACCGTTGACGTATTGTTTTATTTGATTTCAGCAACCATTAGACGATTTAATGAAGCTTAGGAATTATATGTGGTGGCTAAAGACATTAATTGAGATAGTCTGTAGCCTTCTAATGGGTAGACGTCCTTCCTAAGCTGAATATAATCGTCTAGTAGTTGCCAGAATATATTGCAAAGGATGCCACCGGTACTGAAGGGATTGTGTGTGTGTGTGTGTGTGTGTGGGGATATATATGTATGTATGTGTGTAGGTCTATGTGTGAGTTTTACCCTTTCAGTATACGAAGACGCATTTTTCCCCTTATATTCTGGCTATCATCAGTCGATTTTTTTCAGCTTAGGAAGGGATTACGGGATTCAGAAGCTTAATAAATAATTATATATACAGTACACTACTGTTTCGATTCTTATAGAGCCTTACAAAGCTGCGTAATATCGTCTAATATTAGCCAGAATAATCTACGAATTTATATATTAACATCGTTCTTATTAACACCAACAACCCCCAAACGAAATTAATGAAAACATGTTATTCTCCCAGGATTCGAACCTAGGATATCTCGTACAGAACTTACACGCTCCAACCGTTACACCATCAAGACAGTTATAAGTACAGCACATGAAAGGGTTAATTAAGGGGAGACTGACCGTTTGTTTGGTCTATTAATTCATTTATTCATATAATTTTTTAGTTTCCTCGCCACACCTCCATCAAGCTTAGAAAAACACCCCCTAGACCCCCCTTCAAGATAAGTTTGTACATTTTTCGGTAGAAAAATGTCCCGGCCGAAGGCCAGTTCCTCTTAAAATTGCAGGCTCGCTATTGCTCGCCAGGAAATAATCGACACCTAAATGGCACGAAAGGTCTTAAAATTGACAACAAAATGGGGTGAAATGCGTTAATTAAAATCGCCAAACTAATGGGCCGAATGTCTTATAATCACAAAACTAGTGGGGCTAAACATTAGGGAGAAGGGGGTCCAGAAAAACGGTCTGCCTCCCCTTAAGCAGCATAGACGATAATAGATATGGCGAGTTAGAAACAAGATGGCGTCCTAATGACTTAAATTAACCCCTTCTGTACCGACGACGGCCTTTATATTTTAGTCTAGCTATATTTAGACGATTTTATGAAGCTTAGGAAGGATGTGATGGTAGCTAAAAGGATTAATTGAGATAATCTGTAGCTTTATAATTAGTAGACGTCCTTCTTAAGCTGAATATAATCGCCTAATATTTGCCAGATGATAACGAAAAGGACTTCGCTGGTACAGAAGGGGTTAACAGGACCCATTATATTTTCCAAGCTACACTGTCAAAAATATAAACATATATAATGGTATGTAAAGGCATGAATTAATGGGTATATTGATGGTGATTTACCCTGCTATACATATAGTAGCCTACATGGGTTTATTACCACCAATATGCTTTTTTTTAAGGGGGGAGTGGCTGCTTTTTTGGTCTATTTGCATATGTATATATTCATTTTGGAATTTCATCGCTAGCCCTCCATCAAGATTAAAAAAAAACATCCTCTAGACCCCCTTTCAAAATAAATGTGTACATTTTTTCGGTAGAAAAATTTCCCGGCCTAAGCTGGTTCCTTATAAATTTACAGGCTCGCTACCGCTCGCCAGGAAAAAAACGACTCCAAAATGTCACGAAAGGTCTTAAAATTGACGACGAAATTGGAGTGAAAGGTCTTTAAATCGCTAAACTGATGGGGCGAACTTCTTAAACTCTGAACACAAATGGGACTAAAGATGAGGGAGAAGGGTGACCAGAAAAGCGACCCATCTCCCCTTAAAGGAGATATTATATTACAGACACTTTAATAACCCCTTTCGTACCCCTAATTATCGACCGTGTACCTAATTACGACCTCCTATAGGAAGTCGTAACTCAATCATTGCCTCCCATATGACCCGTCGACAGTATGATACCCGAGAACAACCCTCTGTATACCCGCCACCCTATACACACACACACACACCCCTCTAGTGAACAGAACAGAAAACGGAATGCTGGAGCCATTTTATCATTCATCTAAAAATCTCATATGAATCTACGGGGGATGCACTAACATTCCTGAACAGCCAGACAATTATCGCCTCGGGCGGTATGTGACGTCAGACAAAGATTGCAATCTTCAACCAATCAGAAGCGAGCAACTTTTTTAAGGGGTCTAGAATTCATACGCTATGGCCTCTCGGGTGGACGGTTTCATCCTACTCGTTACGTCACTTGCACATATTTCATCTTGGTTGAGAATCGGGAGCAGAGACCGGGAGTTTTGCTACACACTGCCTGAGGCGATAATATCTGGCTGTGCAGGAATGGTAGTGCTTCTCCCGTAGATTGATATGAGATTGTCCACCGACGAGAAAGCTGTGCATGTGACGTCACGAGTAGGATGAAACCCAACTCTCCACCTGAGACCCGAGAGGCCATAGCGTATGAATTCTAGACCCCTTAAAAAAGTTGCTCGCTTCTGATTGGTTGAAGATTGCAATCTTTGTCTGACGTCACATACCGCCCGAGGCGATAATTGTCTGGCTGTTCAGGAATGTTAGTGCATCCCCCGTAGATTCATATGAGATTTTTAGATGAAATATAAAATGGCTCCAGCATTCCGTTTTCTGTTCTGTTCACTAAAGGGGGGTGTGTGTGTGTGTATAGGGTGGCGGGTATACAGAGGGTTGTTCTCGGGTATCATACTGTGCGACGGGTCATATGGGAGACAATGATTGAGTTACGACTTCCTATAGGAGGTCGTAATTAGGTACACGGTCGATAATTATGGGTACGAAAGGGGTTATTAAAGTGTCTGTAATATAATATCTCCTTTAAGGGGAGATGGGTCGCTTTTCTGGTCACCCTTCTCCCTCATGTTTAGTCCCATTTGTGTTCAGAGTTTAAGAAGTTCGCCCCATTAGTTTAGCGATTTAAAGACCTTTCACTCCATTTCGTCGTCAATTTTAAGACCTTTCGTGACATTTTGGAGTGGTTTTTTTCCTGGCGAGCGATAGCGAGCCTGTAAATTTATAAGGAACCAGCTTAGGCCGGGAAATTTTTTTACCGAAAAAATTTACACATTTATTTTGAAAGGGGGTCTAGAGGGTATTTTTTTTAAATCTTGATGGAGGGCTAGCGATGAAATTCCAAAATGAATATATACATATGCAAATAGACCAAAAAAGCAGCCACTCCCCCCTTAAAAAAAGGCATATTGGTGGTAATAAACCCATGAAGGCTACTATATGTATAGCAGGGTAAATCACCATCAATATACCCATTAATTCATGCCTTTACATACCATTATATATGTTTATATTTTTGACAGTGTAGCTTGGAAAATATAATGGGTCCTGTTAACCCCTTCTGTACCAGCGAAGTCCTTTTCGTTATCATCTGGCAACTATTAGACGATTATATTCAGCTTAAGAAGGACGTCTACTAATTATAAAGCTTCAGATTATCTCAATTAATCCTTTTAGCTACCATCACATCCTTTCTAAGCTTCATAAAATCGTCTAAATATAGCTAGACTAAAATATAAAGGCCGTCGTCGGTACAGTAGGGGTTAATTTAAGTCATTAGGACGCTATCTTGTTTCTAACTCGCCATATCTATTATCGTCTATGCTGCTTAAGGGGAGGCAGACCGTTTTTCTGGACCCCCTTCTCCCTAATGTTTAGCCCCACTAGTTTTGTGATTATAAGACATTCGGCCCATTAGTTTGGCGATTTTAACACCTTTCGCCCCATTTCGTTGTCAATTTTAAAACCTTTCGTGCCATTTAGGTGTCGATTATTTCCTGGCGAGCGATAGCGAGCCTGCAATTTTAAGAGGAACCGCCCTTCGGTCGGGAAATTTTTCTACCGAAAATTGTACACATTTATCTAGGGGGTGTTTTTCTAAGCTTGATGGAGGTCTAGCGAGGAAACTAAAAAATTATTCTGGCTATTGTTAAACGATTTTATCTAGGTTAGGGAGGTTAGATGGAAGTCAGAGGGTTAATTAAGGCAGTCTTCATCCTTTTCATTCCGACCGATCCTTCCTAAGCTGTACATAATCGTTAAGGAATAGCCAGAATAAACTGTCAAAACGCTTCATGATCGTCAAGGGGTTTGGTGTTTCGTTTAGTTTCGAAGCAGGGTCATAGTGGTGTTATTGAATCATCTCGAGCCCGTCTTGCCATTAACCCCTTCTGTACCGGCGACTACTTTTTAACTGTATTCTGGTTACTATTAGACGATTTTACTCAGTTGCTTAAGGGCCTCCAACGAATTAACAGGTTTCGAACTATCTCACTGAACCCTTTTAACCATCACAGATCCTTCTTCAACTGCTCAAAATCGTCTAAATATAGCTAGAGAAAAATTATAAAGACGTTGCGGTACAGAAGGAGTTAACCCTTTGAAGATTATGGCGCAGTTTGACCATTTATTCTGGCTCTTATTAGACGATATTATACAGCTTAGGAAGGATGTGTGGGGGTTGTACAGATAAACACTATCTCAATTAACCATCTGACTTACAAGTGAACTCTGGAACTCCCTCCCTTTATCAATCTTTCCTTCATCCTATGACTTACACTACTTTAAACTTCGTGTGTCCAGGCATTTTGACCCCAATGTCTCTTGAATTTGGCTCGGTCACTCTTTTGGCTTTGGTGGAGACACTCGTTACAGGCAACCTGTTTGTTGTCTCCTTCATACACAAAGAAATTTTGTTTTAGGCTACCCTTCTTAATCTGAAATGCGTAATCGAATCTTGAAAGAGTTATTTGAAAGTAGACATAAAATTAATAATCTTAATAATTCTTATGTTTACTGTATAATATATTACTGCAGGCCTATATAAAGAAAAATAATATGTACTTTAAATATATATGTATGGACAAAATGTGTTAGTAATTGTAGTAATATATAAATAATGAATCAATTTGTGTTTCAGATTCGTGTGTTTTGAAGCCGAGCCTGTGTTCATGGTTCGAGTCCCTAGATTAACAGAGTATGTAGTCGTAGAGGTTCTGGCCGCCATCTTGATTCCATACTCACTTCCTACCAAGCACTCTTTTTCAGTCAGGGTACATGGATGGATAGGAATATAGAAATAAGTATAAATGTTAATAGAATAAACATCATATGCTCAAAATAAGATGGATATAAATAATGATGAGGTATATTCTACAGCGTGAGTTGGAGTCAAGATGGTGGTCAAATATCAAGTTGTGAACTATGTTAATATATGTTACCCTAGTCTTGGTGGGCGGGGCAAGACGAAATGGTAATTATGCAACTGTAATTTAATTTTGCAAGGTACAGGGTTTAATAAGGCCAATAACAACATCACTAATATGCTATTAATAAACAATAGTATATTGCTAAATAGGTCAATTAGGCAATAGTTTGAAATGGGATTGATAATCACTCGTTTTTATTGTATAATTGGCAACTCTTCTACATGGCAACTATGAAGAACGGTGAGGGTAGTCTGCCTGTAGTAAATGGAAATAGTCTACGGAAAATGTACTCCTATTTCCACGTATTACTATTACTACTAAAAGTTTTTATTTTTACTACTACTACTACTACTACTACTAGTAATATTATACCTGAAAATAGTTCTTCTCATGGGTCACAGGCATTTAGGGATAATAACACCTACTAATAGGTATCTTTTATTTTTACCCTGAGTATGGATTATTATTATTATTATTATTACGGGTATATACTAAATGATTTTATTCGGCTTCGGAAAGACCCTCTTAAGGTCTACAGGACCTTCCTAAGCTGAATAATATTGCCCAATGAAAGTCAAAATGTAATAAAAATAATGGCGTTTATGTTCTTAACCCTTTTACTTTAGGCGACGTCTTTTGTTATCATAGTTACATTTAGAGGATTTTATGAAGCTTAGGAAGGACCTGTGATAGTTAACCCTTGCTGTACCGATGACGTCTTTTTTGTATTTGATTTCGGCTACATTCAGACGATTTTATGAAGCTTAGGAAGGATCTGGGGTAATTAAAAGCGTTAATTGAGATCATGTGTAGCGTTTTAATTGAGGTCCTTCCTAAGCTGAATGAAATCGTCTAATTAGGTGCTTTGTTGATATTTTTAGTTAATTTATTTGATGTATTAATTTATTATTAATTTTAGCTTAAGTATATGTGTTTGTAATTTATTTGATTGTATTCGTGTATGATGTATTTATTGTATGAAGTGTATGCATATAAATAAAGATGAATTAATTACAACCTATTTCCCTAACCTTTATCCATTCAGTAGTGTAGACACAAGTAACTAGTGCTTGGAAATATTAAGGGGAGTATTTTTTTCTGAAATCCTAGTTCCTCATGCTTAGCCCCATTAAGTTTGAGATTTGAAGACGTTCGCCCCCATTAGTTTGATGGCGATTTTAAGACCTTTCGCCCCATATATTTGCCAATATTAAGACCTTTCGTTCCATTTAGGTTTCATATTTTTCTTGGCGAGCGATAGCAAGCCTGCAATTTAGGAGGGCTTAAGCAGAGACATTTTCTACCGAAAAACGTACAAATTTATCTCGATTGTTGTTGTTTTTCTTAAGTTTGATAGAGATAAAGAGCACAAACTAAAAAGAAAAAAGAAAAAAAAGGATAGGTAAACAATAAACAGAATGTCCCTTTTATTTAATCATGGGTTAGTGTACATTCAAACAGAGAACAGTTTATTATATATGGCATACCTATACATAGCAAATAATTAATGCTTAAGCTAGTGTCCCCAAAATGGCGACCGGATGAAAAGTTGTCCGGTTTCTCCCGACATCGAAGGGGGGGGGGGGGGTGTCTCTCCTTGTAACTCGAGACAGAGATGAGTGGAGGCAGGTTCTAGAGGCCAGCAGGGGAGGCATGTTAGATCGCTGCTCTCCACTCTCTACGCTATATTTTTTTTTTTTTTTTTTTTTTTTTACTTGATATCAGCTTCATTTAGACGATTTTATAAGGCTTAGGAAGGCTATGTGGCAGCTAAAAGGATTAAGTGACATATTTCGTAGCCTTTGAATAGATAGACGTCCTTCCTAAGCTGAATAAAATCGTTTAATAGTTTCCAGAATATTATGAAAAGGCCCTCTATAATCGTATACATCACATTAAGCTATAATAGTATACAGATAGCCCATAATAAACTCCTATTCACACCTCTATTGAATTATAACGTCTCTATAATAACATACATTATAGGGCGATGCCTTCATGGCCATCTCTCTCTCTCTCTCTATCTCTCTCTCTAGCCCCATGTGAAGGAAATATGACGACAACCATTAATTATTCACAAAATTTATATGTTAGGATTGTCAAACTTATACCAAAAGATAGAGGATACAAATACGCATAATTTGTATTAAGTAAATTTTATTCAGAAATGTATAGTTAGGGAGATATTGACGATTTTGTGAGTGAAATTCTCGATCAGCTGTCACCCAATAGGTGCCATCAACCACCAGCAATACAACCGAGTGTATATAAGCAATTAATTTTCGCCTCATTCGATCATTTTGTTCCCGGTCGTCCAGCTTTAAGGAGGTAAGTCTCGTGTGCTCCCATTTTCCCCCATTGTTTCCCCTGAAAATACAAGAAATTAAGGTGTAATAGCTAAATAACGTGACCTATTTACCGCCAAACCCGAATTTGTGGACAAGAGCTTGTTGATTTCCCATAATACTTCATACATTTGCATTAAATAAGGCCAGATATGTGACGGAAAAAGCCGGCAGGTTTGACGAACTTTCTGGAAGCCGGCACTTGATCGTTCGCTCAGTTCCACCTCCTTAACCCTTCCATTAAAACCATATGTCTCAATATTATGGCGATCACTAGTAGATTTTATTCATTAAGGAAGAAATTGAGATCCAGATTATAAATTTATGGCATAAACGTAGGCTATATTCCCAAGTGACTTTTCTAAATTGAATTGGGCTACATATTTTTAAACCTGAATAGAATTTCTATATTTATTAATGTCCTATTAACCCACGAGTAATAGATGCCTTAATGATAACGTGGATGATTTGGTTAGAATAATTTAATTAGGCAAACTAGCGAATCGAAGCCGGCTGACTAGACGCCTCTTGGTTATTGATCATTAAGGGAAGAGGGTAGTTTTTCTGGAACCCCTTCGACCTCATGTTTAGCCCCATTGCTTTTGAGATACGTTCGCCCCATTACTTTGGAAATTTGAAGAACTTTCGCTCTTTTTTTTTCAATATTAAGACCTTTCGTGCTATTTAGGTGTCAATTTCTTTCCTGGCGAGCCAGAGCAAGCCTGTAATTTAAGAGGAATTGACCTTCGGCCGTGACATTTTTCTACCGAAAAAATGTACAAATAAATCTTGAAAGGGGGTATAAGGGGTGTACTTTTAAGCTTGGAGGTCTAGCGAGGAAAATAAAACTTGGATGAATATAATAAATTAATAGATTAACAAAATAGCCACTGTCCCCTTAACCCTTTGAACATTGACATATTGAGTTTCTTCTGGCTATCGTTAGAAGATTTTATAGTTTACGAAAGATGTGTGGGAATCCTAAGGGCACGAGACCGGTTAACTTGGATACCTCGTGGGTATTTAGTGTATAGGCTACTGTCTTATTAACGCTAGCATAAGGATCTTTTCCATTCTATTTCGGCTATCATTGCAAGATTTTAGTTTTAGAAAGCCTTGGAGTTTCACGCAGATTAATTTTATGTAATGTTTGTCATATTTTATTTTCATTGAACGATATTATAGTTTTGGAAAGCCTTGTGGAAGTTTCAGGCAAATGTATTAAGTTTTATTGGAAAAACTAAATAAGATGGTCACCAATTTTCCCATGGATTTTTTTATTTTTCCCTGTTAGTTTTCATCAATATATAGTGTTTGGAAATAATTACAACCCTCGGCGAAACCGTTTTCCCCATTATACAACGATCTTAAGACACGCCGCCCGATAGTGGGGAGGGCTATGAAGTACAGGGAAAATGAGGGGTTAAATGCGTAAAACGGCGATTAAAACTTATTTTAGCAAAACTTGGCTAGGGTTTTAAGGTATTTCTAAGGCCTAAAACCCAATATTTCGAAAATCCGAGCCAAGTTTTGGCCAAAGCTGGCTCGGATTTTGAGAGTTTGTAGACAACAAAATGACAGTAACCTCATTTAGAAATTTGGCTCAGGTTTCCCAAAATTGCAAAGCCATAAAATCCGAATTTTGGAAAACCCGAGCCAAGTTTTGGCAAAACTTGGCTCGAATTTTGCGAATTTTAAGAGTAAACAAATTACATTAACCTAATTTAGAATTTTGGCTCATGTTTCCCTAAATTGCAAACCCCAAAAAGCATAATTTTGGAAAACCCGAGCCAATTTTTGGCAAAACTTGGATCGTATTTTGAGAATCGAAAAAAGACTAACTAAATGTCGGAAATCGGCTCATGATTTCCCTAATTGCAAAGCCATATAACCAGATTTATCGAAAACGTAGCACTTATTTAAATCATAAATATCCAGTAACATAGACCTAGTACATTGGATACAAGCCTAATCCACACCTAACGCCTACAATGTGTCCGTAGTAGGCTACCTAGTAGGCCAACGTGGGATACAACATGGCGGTTGGGCCGGCGCCCATTTAGTAGCCTACCGGTATTCGGCCGTATCTGTAAATACGAATGCGAGTCACTTCGAGCGATTTCCTGATCGAACGGATGCACAATCTAACCTAACCTAAATGCGCCTCCGCTCGAATATGAATTCGCTCGAAGTGTCCAGATACCGTAAATACTACCGCAACTACGAATCTTGTTTCTGAGACCTAGTATATTAACCTAACCAAACAACCCAACCTATCGACAGAGATGGGCAGGTGGAGTGGACTAAAAAGCTGGTGGACAGACCTCGGGAGACAGGTGAAAATGGTGTGTGTACGAATCGGTGCCGTCTATAGGAAGGGATTTACAACCATGTTACGACAAAATTCCATTTTAGTACCATATATTTTTAGGTAAAAATTTTTTCACGTACACAGCGACAAAAGGGAGGCGCCGTTGTAAAGGCATAGCTTCCCGACCAACTATGAAGATCAGGGAAATTGCTGGGTAAAAGACGTAATATAATGATAATAAACTACATTAACGACATTAGCCTAACCTAACAACCTTACCACCTAACCTAGTATTATGTAATAGCTATGGTGCCGCATATGGGGAGATTTTTTTTTTTTTTTTTTTTACAGTAGGTATAATTCCTTATAATGCATTTCCGCCGCTTTGGACATATATAGGAATTAAGTATGGTATATGACAACTCTAAAGTAGCCATAGAAATGTATGAGTATGCTGTGAAAGCGAAACTAGAATTAAACCTATTTTCATTAGGTATTGCCGAGGCTTAAAACACATTTTCATATTATGTTTAGAGCATATAAAATCCATATTTGTTTTCAAATATTGCAAAATAATTGGTGACCAACTTATTTAGTTATACTGTTTTATTTATATACTGTATAGGTTTTGTTCGATTTTATTTTGTTATTTTATAAATCTTATTCTATTTTTTATTTTTATTTTTTCGCTTTTTTTCAACCTCCCAAGTGTCAAACAGGCAAATTTGGGTTTAAGTCTGGAATTAATTAGAGCAATGTAGTCAATTTACCTTGGGATTTAACCCTTTCTGTACCGGCGCAGTCATTTTAACTTTATTCTGGCAACTGATTGAAGATTTTATATAGTTTCAAAATTAACAGGCTTCTAATTATCTCTTAACGCTTTTTACTACCACATGTCCTTCTTAAACTGCACAAAATCTACATTATATAGAAATATGAAAGTGTTAGGACTCTGCTTGATCCACTTACCCATATGCGATCATTAATAACATTGCATTAATCAGTCAACACGTGCTTTATCGAATCACTTAATAGGTTAAAAGTTAAAATTATAGATATAGTGTTAATATAGTTCAGTGAAATGCTAGATAATCAACAAACAAGGCAGTAATTGGGGGCAGGAAACGGTCCGCAAACTTCCGCCATTTTGGTAACCAGTAGGGTGGTGATCCTCTTTACACTCCAATATATCCATAGATTCCACACCCATAACACACATTCGGTAATACTGGTACAAGACATAATTATAGTTTACTCCATGGGTATAATTTACACAAATTAAATATCGCCCCGTTGTTTGATAATTGACAACAAAATGGCGGCCAAGGAAAATGATGGCCGTTCTCTCTCCAGTAACCACATGGCCGGTAATATTTTAAGGATTAGGCCAGATTAATTTAGTACCTGGCGGAAAATTCAATTCCTTTGCCGCTAATTTACCAATGCCTAGCGCCAAACAATGAACAGTTGTGGATCTGCATACTATTAATACAAAGTTCTCATAAACAAAAACCTATTTCGCTATAGCATGTTATTAAAAGAATAGTGAACATGGGAGCATGACAATTTACCGCCGGCCGAAATATAACAGACTATGGATTACTTCTTCATAGTGCATTTAGCTCTTCCAATCAATATATTTAGTTTGGATTACTTCTTCATAGTGCATTTAGTTCTTCTAATACATTTATTTAATTTGGATTACTTCTTCATGGTGCATTTAGTTCTTCTAATACATTTATTTAGTTTGGATTACTTCTTCATGGTGCATTTAGTTCTTCTAATACATTTATTTAGTTTGGATTACTTCTTCATGGTGCATTTAGTTCTTCTAATACATTTATTTAGTTTGGATTACTTCTTCATGGTGCATTTAGCTCTTCTAATACATTTATTTAGTTTGGATTACTTCTTCATGGTGCATTTAGTTCTTCTAATACATTTATTTAGTTTGGATTACTTCTTCATGGTGCATTTAGCTCTTCTAATACATTTATTTAGTTTGGATTACTTCTTCATAGTGCATTTAGTTCTTCTAATACATTTATTTAGTTTGGATTACTTCTTCATAGTGTATTTAGCTCTTCTAATACATTTATTTATCTATATTGTATTAATTTCGCCACATTACCAAATTCCTCCAATTAAATTAATGAAAGCATATGTAATCCAGCGGGATTCGAACCTGGGGTATCACACATATTTTTAGACACCTTAACCATTACACCACCAAGACGGTAGTAGAATGTTGCTAATGTTAAAAAAATCTGACTTTCGATATTAATGCAAATCTGAAAGTACTAAATGCTTCTGGATCATAATAAGTTGTCATCATTAATATGCTTAGCTACCACATCTTCGTAATAGCTGAATAATCAAGATAGCTACGGTCGCGCTAATAAGTCATGTCTCAGCTATCATTTAGTTTGGCTCACTGTGCTGTATTAATATCTGCCAGATGTTGAATAGGATGGGTAAGTGTAGGAACATGTTTGTATATCTCACTCGAAATTAATAAATAAAGTTTAGATAATGCTGATACCAATTATTAATCAAAATATACTTGGTGCCGATACATCACTTATTAGCGCCACTGTAGATACAATCGTCTAATGATAGCCAGAATTACTATGTTTTTAACACCAACCAACTTATGAATTTAAAGAAAGTATACAAAGGAATAATTAAAGTGAGAGGATATACCTTTTTGGAAGCATATTAGAGTATAATCCTGTGTAGCGGGAGAACCTGTACATACTGATATCTCAATAATTTGGTAATGTTACAATATATTTTTAAATTTTACATTCATAAATAGTCCACTAATATACTAGGTTAGGTTAGGTTTTGGTTAGGTTAAAGATATTGTTCAATGTTCCTTAGTAAATAGGCGTATGAAAAAGTTTCTCCCGGTACACAGGATCTTACCCGAACTTCACATCTAAACTCAATTAAATCAACAAATACATGTGGCACTCAGAGGACTCGAACCTAGGATACTCACATCGAAATTCCGCGCACTATACATTACGCACTGGGAAAAAGACAGTTTCTAAATATACACATATAATAATAATGCTAACACAAACAAATTATGGTAAAAATTGAAGAGACTAGTTATTTGTGTAGTGTTGTTAGGTTAGGTAAAACGGCACTCAAAGGACTCGAACCTAAGACACTCACACCGAAATTCCGCGCACTTATGCATTACGCTATCAAGACAGGTTAGGTAAAAGGCTGACCGGGTCAATTTAATGTTTACCTAAATTATATACAGTATACTTGGCCGATTGAGATATATTTTAACAATGTACTTTTTTCTTTTACAGATGTCGAACGATGATGGAAACTCCAACCTCAACCAGTCTACCACTATCACCACCACGGCAACAATATCCTTTAATCCTAACCATCCTTTCCCACTCTGTTCTCTGTAAAGGGAAGTTTTATTTTGATTTTGTATATATATATATTTTTTTCGTCCCAAGACCTTCAGTCAAGCTTAAATAAAATACCTCGAAGAACCCCTTTAGAGATAATTTTGTACATTTTTCGATAGAAAAATGTACCAGCCGAAATAATAATAATAATAATAATAATAATAAAAATAATACTAATAATAAACCCAGTTTCTCATAAATTTCAGGCTCGCTAGCGCTCGCCAGGAACAAAATAGATCGCTATATGGCACAGAAGGTCTTTAGTGCCAAACTAGAAGGTGAAAGTCTTCGTCTCAAAATAACCTGGGCTAAGCATGATGGAGGAAGGGGCCGCAGCAAACTTCCCTTTAATCCTAAGCATCCTTACCCCCCCCCCCCCCGCCCCCTTCCTTCCACTGTCCTTGTCACCACCTAAACCACCTCCCTTCTACTAAAATGTGTACAGACATTACGTTAGATAGGCGGCAAATTTAAGGTAAGATTCTATTTTAATACATTTCAGTGTAAATTATCTACTTATTCTTTTGCAATAATTTATATATAAATAAATCTGGTATATATATTTTTTTACATTTGCTATAACTA
Organism: Paralithodes platypus; assembly: GCA_032716605.1. Lineage (NCBI taxonomy): Eukaryota > Metazoa > Arthropoda > Malacostraca > Decapoda > Lithodidae > Paralithodes > Paralithodes platypus. The sequence continues at coordinate 18,204,040 of CM064523.1, read as the reverse complement.
TAAGATTTCCAATAACGTAACATCATTTTTGTATAATGAAATATATATATATATTGAAATATAATATAATTAATCCATGCACTAATATTTTTCTCCTATCGTCGTTGGCTTCGAATTAGACAAGGTTTCTGGTAGGGATGCTGAGGTGGGGGGGGGAGGGGGGGATAGAGGGGGATAGCTCTAGTTAGTTCAAGGGGTAGGGATAGGTAGGGAGTCTGTTATAGGTTAGTATTGGTTAGGTGTTGCTCTATTCGGTTCCCGGAGGAGGTTGGTTAGCCATCGGTTAGAGGCTTGGGTAGAAGCTTAGTTAGTTAGTTAGTTAGTTAAATTTAGTTAGTATAGGGTCAGTTTGGTTTGTTTTCTGTTGGTTGAAATCCGGCCGGTAGAATTCTGGTCGTCTGTTCGTTGGTTGTGAAGGTTGCAGGTTTTCAGATGATGTGGCAGCTTGCAGACCCTATGTGGCAGCTTGCAGACCTGATGAGGCAGCTTGCAGACCCGCTGTGGCCGATTTGCAGACCGATGTTGTTGCTGGCAGAACGGCGCTCCTGTAATAATTAAATATTTTATCAACAGGCATGAGCTGGATGGCCCGACGGAGGAACAACGGTGAAATAAGGTATGACAGAGAAACTGTGACTAATGTGACTTTAAAATCTTCCCACCAGGTTAGAGATGGGAGAACAGTCGCGATCTTACCTGACCCTGCCCAACCCAAGACTACCCAAGACGACCCGATACTCCAGGAATCACGACCACCTTGACTATGGTTGAGATATAATGTGTTTTTGTTGCAAAAATATTTATGAATTGATAAATGTTGAAAATCTGCATTATATCAGAAATATTGGCCTAATTGACCACTTGTGAGTTTCAGGCTATAAGGAAGTTTGGCCCGTATACAAAGTTCTATCTACCGGTATCCATCTATCTATATGCTCAGGCCCAATCCCCATTTTGGGGGTAGCCGACTCAAGACAGAGCAAGAACAGGGAAAACACAAAAACAACATAAAACAACGAATAAACAGATAAAAAACACAAACTCGCACACATCCAGGTCACCCAGGAGAAGACCCAGAGACCAAGGTCGCTCCAGCACTCCCCCGGCCCCCGTCCACCCGAAGAGGTTCCGATCTCGGCAGGCAGACTTGCAGCGGAGCCAAAGCCACAAGCCCTCCCACCACACTTCCAGGCCCACCCTTCATATTAATGGTCTCCCCGGGCTAGGCGCCTGATGGACTATTATCTAGTCCAACTTGCGCCCGACCCCTTACTCCAAATGACCACGTGTTCACTCAACTATTCACAAGCATTCTCCATTCACTCCTGTCCACCACCACTTCCCCTGCCTGACCTATAGTCATTCCTCTATCATCCAAAGCTTTTCTTACACAGTCTCTCCATCTCAATGGGAGTCTTCCTGCCATTCTATCTCTCCTTGTACTTGACTCGCATATTCTCTTTGTAAGCCTTTCATCTCCCATTCGTTCAACATGACCATACCAGCTCAGCACCCTTCTGTCCACTCTGGCTGACAAATGTTCCTGCTGCCCCACTCTCCTACGTATCTCTTCATTCCTCAATCCGTCTCTACGAGTAACTCCACACATTCTGCTAAATGTCGATATAAAAAACTCCAACTTCCTTATAGATTGAAACTCGCAAGTGGTCAATTCCTTAAGCTGTAATATTAATATTGGATTTTCTAACAGATGTGAGGGACCCTGTGCAGTACAGTTGAGGCTCGGCGGAGGGAAATAAGACCAACTTGAAGATCAAATGAAGACCAACTTGAGAAACCCAAACGGAGCCTTAACCATCTTCACCAACAAACTAGGGTAAGAACACAACAACATTAACCCCTTGAAGCTCTGACGCGTTTTAGCAGTTTATTTTGACTATCATTAGACTATTTTATGCAGCTTAGGAAGGACCTGTGGGTATTAAAAGGGTAAAGACAATCTCAATCAACCCTCTGACATCCATATACCCTTCCTAAACTGACTAAAATCATCTAATAGTAGCCAGAAAACAGAACAGAAATGCGTATTGGAGCTTGAAAGGGTTAATAGGGTTAATGGCTAATGGTTTATTTATTGGTATATAGATTTTATTATTTGTAAATTTGTTTCCTCCCTAGACATCCATCAAGCTTAAAAAACATCACCAAGATTCCCCTTTGACAAATTTGTAAACTTTTCGGTAGAAAATTGTCCAGGCCGAAGGCCGGTTCCTCCTACATCACAGGCTTGGTATCACTCACCAGGAAAATTAGTCTCCTAAATAGCATGAAAGGTCTTGATAATGACACAAATAGGTTGAAAGGTCTTAAAATCGCCAAAGTAATGGGCTGAACGTCATATAATCGGCAAAGTAATGGGGCTAAACATGAAGGGAGACTACAAAAACGACCCAACTCTCTTTAACAATATTAAAAGTTTAGGTTACCATGTGTATAGTTGTCTCTAAGTTCCCTTAGCCTATCCCATATACTGTATTCATTATATTATGAGAATCTATTTGTTTAAGTTGTGTATTTAGAGTTTGGTCCAAATTCTGGTGTTCCATATACTGTATTAATACTAAAACATAGGGTTTATTACAAATACCTTATTTGTATTCAGAAATACAGTAGTTCTCTCAATCTCATAATTACCTCTCCAAAATTAGTTTAATGCCCCCAGTCACTCAAAAAAAACTGCAGAGGTTGAAGCAACACAGTTTCTAAACACCCCTGATGGTCACAAAGGCTTTTAAGTATCCCAGAAAGGGCGCAAATCGCGTCCTGTGCGTTAAAGGTTTCATAATAATATTGTGGAATTTAGTCTGTGGATGGTCTATTTTTACTAGAAATTATAAACTTTGAACTTCTATAGGTAGGACACAACTTAGGATCATGTGACTTAAATGGCTTCAAACTCAGTGTGTCCTGGCATTTTGGCTCGAACGTCCATTGATTTTGGCCCTGTCACTCTTTCAACTCTGGGGGAGGCACTTGATACAGGCAGTTCTGCCTTTTGTCCCACTCACTCGCATAGAAAAACAATCATGAAGGGTCAATAACAGTACCCGCCACTGCATTACAATCTCCCCCTTGCCTTAACAAATTCAGAAGTATATATTCATAAACTACACTGCAGATAATTTCAATCAAAAAAGGTTCTAAAATTGATACCCCTTATAACTGCAGGCTTATGTATAGTTACCAAAACCTGAACCTTGGACAATACGATAGAGGACGGACTAGTTACTCAACATAACGGGTTAAGGGTTTTTTTTTTTTTAGTTTGCTCCCTTTGAGATAAATGTGTACATTTTTCGGTAGAAAAATATCCCGGTCGAAGGCAGTTTCTTCCAAAATTACAGGCTTCGCGAGGAAAAATTAGCTATTCAAATGGCATGACAGGTCATAAAATTGACAAATTGGGGCAACAAGTCTTGTAATAGTCAAAACTTTGTAATAGTCAAAACGAATAGTAGACAGTCATAAAATCTCAAACCGAGCTAAACATTAGGGCGAAGGGGTCCAGAAAAAGGCCTTAATGCAGTGGTGACTAGTTATTAGCGTTATACATCAGGATGTTAACTAATACTAACCTAATGTTTCAGATGTATGGTAGACGTCCAGCCTGAGCGGGGACAACAGACGGATGGGACACTTGTGGCCAAACACCTCTCCATCACAACTCTGCAACAGCAATTATATCGGGTGGGTCAGTAAAATGTTTTAATACCTTCTTATTATGAAAGTCTATGCAATGTAATATTTTGAAGTTTGTTCTATAAAGTCAGTTTTAATGATTCTGACTTTAAATTTGACCAATAGGCTAGCTATGGATACAGAATTAATGATTGGTGCCCTTTTGGCCTGAATAATAATTGTCCTGGAGTACACACAGGCGGCTGACTTAGGTCTTCGTGGACGTAGCCTTTATTAATCATAAATATTTAAACAGTTGTGCCTTATCCCCCAAAGTAAGATTAATTTTGCTGGCTACAGTTTAAAATAGCATTGTAACTGGTCGACGATATCAGATAGTCCTAAAATTTAAGTTAGAAATGTTCACTATCACAATTCTCAAAATGGGATTTGGTAACTTTCAATTCAGTTCTTACTATGTAGTGTTTTTTTTTAAATGTGTGAATAATGTAATATCGAAGCTAATTTGTATAACTTTAATTTGGCAAAACTCTTTGGTTAAACTATTATAAGACTATAATAATAATATACTTAACCTACATTGGCCAAAAAACCTGAATGACAAATTGGCTGAAATAGACCAGTTTAGTAATGCCTAATAAACTTCAAAATATTTCATAGACTATCATAAGTGGTGGACAAGATATAGGCTGCAGCTTTATCTAACCAATTTAAAATGATTTCGTACAAATTGCAACACTGTTTATATAGTATGCAGCAGATACTTTCCAAACTGAATTTTTTAGGAAATGGGTAAATGGTGAAAACAGGCTTAATTAACTAAACTCGGTTCACTATAGGTAGGCAGAGATGCTTGTGATTTAGTAATGTGTATAATTATTGAACATAGTTTTAAATATAATTGGAATACATTTTCTTCGAAATTCTTTCCATATTTTGTCCGTATTCATTTTAGGATGGCAATTTAAGTAGAGGCATTGAATTAGAGCTAAAGGTACTGAACAAGTTATCGTTAATTAAGGAACCAAACTTTAATATATATATATATATATACATAAGTAATGTGAGCGCTACTGAATTCACTGATTTGGAGAACTGGTGCTTATGACACTAGAAATTCCTAGTATTTATCACAAGTAATTGAAACTAATGGTAGTGACAAAAACAAAGTGGGGAAAAGTGTTCAAGGTAAATTGGGGATTACAGGTTAATTGAATTAAGAATATTTGACTTATAATCGTGCGACAATTTCTTGATCAACGCTACCAGATAATTTCTTAATTAGCTTTGGAAGAACTACTGAGAATGAAGGGGCTACCAAATATGTAAATTAATCATCGTACTCTGACGGGTCTTTCCTGGGTTGTAGAAAATCGAGGTAGCAAACATATAACTTAATGTGGCGTAATTTCATTAAAAGCATTAAGATTAATGATCAGGTCAATATAATAGATATTCTGGCTTTCACGAGAAGATATCGATCGGTTAAGGACCACAAGGAATCAATGGGGTACACATTATATCTGCCTATAGAATCCAACAGGTCCTTCCTAAACTGGGTAAAATTGTGTATGGGTAGCCAGAATAAAGAAAATAATCATAGTGACAGTATAACCAAAAACAAAATTACTGACAGGTATTTACTAAACTCGGCGAATCAAGAGCTTAAGATTATCCAAATTAAACTTCAAATTCTGACAAGTTCTTGTTTAAGTTAACTAAAATCGTCTGGAGGTAGCAATGATTAAAAAAACATTTAGGTCCTCTGCTTAAGTGGGTTATGAAATTGGGTAATATTATAATAGATAATGATTAATACTACTACTACTACTTAATTCTACTACTAAATTCCAGTCTTCCACACCTGATTCAATAGTCTTCACATTACGTAGCTCTTCAAAGATCCTGAGAAGTTATGTCTGTTAAAGTAACCTTGAGGAATATTTGCCTTGGCCATCTTGTAGTGGGAGTTTCCCAGGAGGGGTCTTGAGTATATCAAAATAGGTTTGATTGACTAAACTATAAAAAATAGATAAAATGGTTATATTGATCGACCTTCCCTTGATTATTAGATATAAAGTTAAGTAACACCCCGTTTTAACATTAATCAACTACAAACCCCAATGCACTAATGAAAGCATATGGTCCTCCCGAGATTCCAATTGGATGCCTTTCTATCCTTAGATGGATTTAGCAATATCAATATGCTTCTAAAAGGTATATTCTCAAGACACAAATATTATTCCTTTGCATACGTTCTATAAATTCATAAAGTTTTATTATAATATAAGTATTGCCAAATGTACGAATGTTCCCTTAAGTTGGATATATAAAAAATGCTGTTAGTTAGTCAAAACCAAAATAGTTCGCCCAAAATCCTCAAATGGTTGAACTGCAAGTTATTATACACTTTCCGTTGACAGTTCTCATGTGCTTTCAATAGCCTGTGACTAGTAAGTTTGGTTTAAAATCATATACTGTAAGTGTCGGCGAACTATTTATATTGACTGTACCCTTGTTAATATTATGTAGTCACTTTAGTCTTTAAGTAAATACAGTAAGTTTTATATAAGTTCTGGAAAACACTGGAGACTAAGAAAATTATAATTATTTGAATCTACGTCTATATAACTGTATTCACTTGTATCAATGTGACCAATATAACACACTAAATGTTGGTTTACCCTGCTGAGATAGTTATAAATGCCACTGTAGATGAAGATTATCATAGACCAGCTTTGAGTAAATTCGAAATCGGTTTAACCTTGTGTCCAAAGTAACCCCAGATAAACGTATAACTATCAAATCAATGGAAAATACTAAAGAACCATAATATAGGCCTCTACTGTAATATGTAAAATAGGCTGCTCATAATGTCAGATACTGTCCCAATTTTCACTGACGACTACGAACAGGGTATTTATTACAAAATTGTTACCAAGGTCCATCCAAAGTTTGATTTGTTAATGTTAATCCTAGGTGGACTCTGTAAGCTTTTAGATAGTTTTTTTTATGAGCACTTATGCCTCGTTTTAAGCGATTATCCTCATGTTCCGAACAATATATCTTTAATTATCAGTCCCCCCATGCCTAAGGACTTTAATTTTATTTAGAAGTTGTTGAAATACTTAACATCAAACCTACATGCCTAGATTCGTGATAAATATTAAAAAACTTAAATTGTTGTACTGTAAATTGGATTATTTCCTTATGACTACTTCAAAGGTATTAAAGCCTATTCGTACAACGGATATAACTTTAGAATTGTGACTCCTGTCTTTAGAATAATAGCAGTCCTAATGCTTTACTTAAAAGGTCCATTAGTTTAGGTAATTATTGATAACCGATATTAAAGGCTTTGATAAATTTGTTCTACAGCTGGCATTGTTTGTAGCGTGATAATTTGTTTCAGTAATAGCTTTCTTGCTACGCGAAAGTGTTGCATAATCCTGTTGGAAGAGTAAATTTTAATCCTAACCATTATGCTCCAGTGTTTGCCCAACTCTTGAATAATATCAGTAATTTCTTGATAAAAATTTGAATTTACGATCTAATTTAACTAGTTCTAAATAATTTCATTGGTTAAAGAATAAAATTTCAATTTAATTAGCTGTTAATATATTTATTAGCTTTCATATTTCCAATAATACAGATCTATACTGTAAATGTAAAGTAAAGTTAAGTTGATGCAGGTGAATTGGAATATATCATGGAGTGAATGAAGTGTGGCCTACTTTGTTGAGCACACAGTTTTCTATCTCAATCTAATTTATTTCCTTTTCTATAGGAGCCTCTTGTTCCCCTTGACTTATTAATGAAGTAAGGTAGACTGACTGACTGACTGACTGACCTGTTTTTCCCGTACAACAATATAGTTTTCCTCACCGAATCGTCGCTGTTCGCTGCAATGGTGCCTCTCTCGACTCATGATGCTTTATCTCACTCTGTTGAAGGGTCCATTGATGCTGTGGCAGTCGTTGATGTGTGTCCAATAGTTGCCGTTGATAGAACATCACCGTCGCTTTACTCTCGTCTGTCCACATCTTGTTTGAATCCCACCTTTCAACCTGAATAAAGTCATATTCAATAACTAGACTCATCACCATCCGCCAATTTATGCTCGCACTTCACTACCTACCAACTCAAATGGATACCTACAACTTCATACTGAATACTCCAGCTCACTCAATATCTCTCCATATATATTAAACACATAAACATCTTCATAAAGACAGAAAATATACCAAACAAATCTTAATCAAAACATCAATTTGTTTGACCAGCCATAGCAAGCTCGCTCCTACCTCATTGTTAATTCCTTGTCTGTTGTCGATGTACTCGGTCTGTTGTCACCCGTTCTGCTGTGCCTAGCCTTTTCTGCTGTCTGCTGCATCTGCTTTACTCCTACCGTTTGTCCTTCTTGATGCTGTCTGCTCATATCCCATACTTGACACCGACGACTTCTTGACTGCTTCCTGACAATAAAATATACATTACAAAATATATTCCTGACTTTTCTTGTGTGTGTTTGGGGGCGTGTTGCAGGGAGGGTATTGATGTACCAGGGAAGGAGGGAAGACAGAATAGATTTAGCCAGAATACAGAATAGAACTAGTGTGCACAATAGAACTGAATAGACCAGACTAGGGCTGAAGGGAAGGTCTATCTGGGATGGGGATAGGGATAGGATGAACTACCAGGGAAGGGAAGGAAAAACTCGTTGCGGGTGTGGAATGGTTATATAGGAGACTGAACGAAAAATATTAATTTATAAGAAAGAACTAGACCCCCCCCCCCCCTTCCCCAGGATCTCTATCCTACCCCTGGTACCCACCACCCAACCCCTGGGTCCCCCTCAAGACTCCCCCCCCCCCCCCCCCCCCCCCCCCCCCACCCCCCCTCTACCCCCTCAGCACACCCCCTCAGGACCCCCCATCTACCCCCTCAGGACCCCCCCTCCACCCCCTCAGGACTCCGCCCCCCCCCACCCCCCTCAGGAACCCCCCCCCTCTGCAACCCCCCCCCTCTGTCTACCCCCCCCCCCTCTCTACCCCCCCCTCTCTCTTTCCCCTCAGGACCCCTCTACCCCCCCGACCTTGAAACTCCTGTATTTCTGGTGCCTCAATATTTTCATCTTTTTTACAGATATGACTTGTTGCTGTGACCAGACTAAGGACCCTGGACCAATGGACAACACTACCTATTTGTTTAAAAAAAAAATAAAGAAGAAATATTAGTCTTGACTATTGATTCCATCCTGTTGATGTAATCCAATATTGTAGATCAATCTTGTATATTTCTGATAGTTATTCATATTAACTTTGACATAAAAATTAACGAATTATTATTGTAATCCAATATCGCAGAAATATTTTTGAATAACAAACTGTAATATCAATTAATTTCAATTTTTGAAGGAATATAAATATATTTGAACAAATTACTACACGCAAATACCCTCGACAAATTTTTAAAGAAAACTTGACAAATTTATATATTAAAATTTTGAAATATTGGAATACATTGCCAGATAATAGAAGGGGAAAGTTCACGAAATGAACTAGAAAATAAAATATCTGGGTGAAGAGGGATGACTTTCAATACCTAATACATCTAGATTCTTGGAAAGGTAGGTAGGAAGAGCTATATGGGTTTGGGATAAGCAGGCAAATAGCAATAGTTACATGGGATAGATCATGATAGTTACATTGGTAAATATAAACCTGTTACATGGGAAGAATGGATCAGTAGATATATAGTTCAGGAATATATAGCTTAGTGACTCCAGTAATTACATATATACAATAGTTTCAAATTATATAACTCTTCATCCTAATATTTAAATATATACATTACCTAAAATAACATGAACTGTTATATGGGATACGGCCAGTAATAACAAATACATGGGGATAGAGATTGAATCCTAACTTGCACATAGCTCCAGTTACATGATAACTTTAGGATTTAGATAATTAACTTTGGCATAGGTAATACTTTGATAGACTCTCACATGTCATATTGAGAACACCAAACACTACAAACACAACAAATATTAGAACACTCCAAATCATTACCAAAACACTCATCACACAAAGTACACTGCCAACAGACCTAACTTCACTGCCACTGCCAACACTTCAATAACTCTACCTATTCAACAAATGTCACTGCCAACACACGTGCTTCTTTATTGTACATGGCTCTAGTTGCATTATACCTTCAATGATTAAATTAACCAACACCTATACACCACTTGGCCAACACCACGTAATTACCAAGATCACTGAATACTGCCAACACACTTAATCACACTGCCAACATTTAGATTCAATGATTGTCAACTCTTATCTCTCCCAACAATCTACACTCTACTTTGTCAACAGTCTTACACATTTAATTGGCATATAACTACCTTACCCTAATTTGACCGTACACTTTTAACACCTAATCATACACTTGCGTAATGAATATATCTCTACCCTACGATTGATCACGTACTCTGCCAACATTCACAAATCCTATCACACTTCCAATACACACTAGACCACAATGCCAACCGACTTTCTCATTTTGCCATCATCCCTACTCCACTTAACACTACTTCTTCACACCACACACAACAGGAAGAAAAACTTGCAATAATTCGGAAAACCAACCTCCCCCCAAAATCTGCCCACTATACATAAGCTAGTGTCAACATTATTCAACACTACTTCATAAACAGAATAAGTTAGAATTGGGCTATAAACTAGTAGATAGTTAACATTATTATTATAACACAGGATTACCTCAGTACTGCCTGGAGGGAGATAGTCCAGGTGTATGTTATCTTGTCTGATGAACTAGATTGAACAGAATTGTATAAGGACAGGACACTTAACCCTCTCCGACATATGACGCGATTTTGAGCCTATTGGGGATACTTTAAAGCCTTTGTTACCATCAGGGTATTTAGAAACCTTTAGTTTAGTTACTTCAACCTCTGCAGTTGTCTTTGAGTTAGTTATGGTCAGAAAACTAATTTTGGAGAGGTAATTATAAGAGAACTCTATTTATTATTGATAATCTGGCAACCTCTGCGTCATAAATACGTGAAAGGGTTAAGAACATTGAAAAGATTATAAAAGTATTACTTAACAGCTTGGCTATTAAACAAAAGTTAAACAAATCAATAATTAAGAATTATAAAAAATGCCAACTGCATTGCCAATGAAACTCAATATTATAAGCTTAAAATCCAAAATAAATCTATGAAAAATTACCGAAAGCCCAATGGTTATTGGAAAATGAATAATTATAAAGATGTACTTAAAGAAAATTACTACATATAAATATTGGGCAAATTATGTGGTGAACCAAAAGTTATACTAGGTCACAAAGCCAAGTTTGGTATAAAGTACTTTAGGTACGTAATATAAAAGCAAAACTTTGTAAATTTGTTAGAAGATATATAAAACTAGTAAGGGTAATACAAAAATAACAGTATTGAAAGTATATGATTTTTGTAAGATAATATAAAAATGTATGTCCGACTCTGATAAATAAAATACTAAGTCTATATATTCTTTTTAATATCCATTATATTTTTGTTTCCTGTTATTTGAAGTTTATATACTGTATGTAGTGTTTTGTAAGATATTATACAAATGTATGTCTGACTGATCAATAAAATACTAAGTCGATATATTCTTTTTAATATCCATTATATTTTTGTTCTGTTATTACAAGTTTATATAGTCAGTTTCAAGTTAGTTTTGTTTAAGTAAATTAATTGTTTTATTTTCTAAGTTCTTTTCGTATTCAGTATATTTTCTAAGTCCATATATTGGAACTTAATTTATAATTGAGAACTATTTTTTTCTAAGTTATCTTTTCATATTCAGTATATTTTCTGTTCTCTTATATGTGTATAGTTTCATATTTTATTTATTTTTGTTTCTAAAGTCCATATATTGGAATTTTATTTATAATTGAGAACTATTTTTCTAAGTTTTTATCAGTTATAAAAGTCATAGCTTATAATATAGTGATCAATAAAAGATATAAGTTAGTTTTTGTTTTTTATTAAGTAAACTTCGCGTGACAAAGACGATATATAACAATATTATATCAAGTGAAGTTAATAGCAAATACAGAGTTTTGAATTCAAGTGATAGAATAATTATCATAAGTTACATTTAAGGCAAATACAATCATTATTGAAATTAAAGCAAAGCAAAATATTGAAGCTGAAGGAGGGAACCAACTCGGGGAAGAGGGGGGGGACATCATCAAAGCAACAAAACTGTGAAGTAATAAGAAAAATAGAAAAGATTAGAGTAAAGGTAATAAGACCTATCTCATCTGAAAGGGAAAAATAGATTAGCCTAACCTAACACACACCATTCATACCATGCGACTACGACTACATACTACGACTACAAACTACGACTACATACTACGACTACATACTACGACTACATACTACGACTACATACTACGACTACATACTACGACTACATACTACGACTACAAACTACGACTACATACTACGACTACATACTACGACTACAACCTAACCTACCCTCCCCTCCTAACCTAACCACCACCACTACGACTACATACTACGACTACATACTACGACTACATACTACGACTACATACTACGACTACATACTACGACTACAAACTACGACTACAAACTACTACTACAAACAAAACAGGAATATCACTCCCCTTGTATGGTAGTGGCGTGGGCAGTTTCTCGCAGCAACCGGCAGAGTCCACAGGCAGCAACCGGCAGAGTCCACAGGCAGCAGAGTCCATAGGCAGCAGAGTCCATAGGCAGCAGAGTCCACAGGCAGCAACTCCAATCCTGGAAACAAGAAATAAAACATTAATTTAGGATCTTTAAATAAATACATAAATAAAACTATATTATTCTGCTTATACTGTTCACAACAAGTAGGCAAATACTGATTTATAATGTTTCCAATTTGAGTATTTTAGTTACAGGAGTTAAGCAAGGAAATACGATGTTAATTATCAAACAATTCTAAGGAAAGAATGAGCAGCTACTGTATATACTTTCTGATTACTTATTATTATGAACAGTATAGCAACAGGACAATTTAAATATATTATCATATATTAACCCTTGCTAGATTATGACGAACTTCAACAGTATATTCTGGCTATTAATAGACGATTTTGTAAAGATTAGAAGGGTATATGAAAGTAAGAGGGCTAATTGAGATAATCGTTACACGTCTGATGCCTACAGATCCTTCCTAAGCTGTATAAAATCGCTTAATGATAGCCAGAATAAAGTATCAAAATGCGTCATAATCCTGGAGGAGCAAATAGTATAGTAAGGGCATCAGTAACTTACCCCAGACAGTTGGTAGGTTGTGGTGTGTTGGTAGTTCAGTGATGGTGTTGGTAGCTTCTGGTGTGTTGGTAGTTCAGTGATGGTGTTGGTAGCTTCTGGTGTGTTGGTAGTTCAGTGATGGTGTTGGTAGCTTCTGGTGTGGGTAGCTTCTGGCAGAGTCCATAGTTCGGTGGGGGAGGTGGAACGCAAACACCAAATCAAATCCTGAAAAAGATCAGAAAAAATAGGAATATGAGACTAAGGAATATTTACACAGTACGGGATAGGAATACAATATTTACCCATTAAGTACCGGTGACGTCTTTTTCATAATATTCTGTCAACTATTATATGATCTTATTCAGCTTAAAAAGGACGTATACCAATTAAAAGGCTACAGACTATCTCAATTAATCCTTTTAGTTACCATATATCCTTCATAAACTTAAGAAAATCGTCTTAATCCAGCTGAAATAATAACAAAAATATATCATCGGTATTGCTAGGGTTAACGCTACACCTTTTTAACCTAACTTCCTCATATCTAGTCCCTGTTTCTCTTCAACTGACGGTATATTTCAAAGTTCCCATCAAGATTTCTCAGTTACTTTGAAGATTTTGTAGTGAAATATCGTGCTAATTATATAAACTTGGTCTTAATATGATGCAGACATAGTATTTTGTAGTGAACCATGGTGCTAATTATATAAAATTGGTCTTAATAGGATGCAGAGACATAGTGGCTTCATATTTGTCCATTTAGTATCGATAAATTAGCTGCTAAGGGATTCAATTTACCGTCAGATGAAATTAAACAGAGTATAAAAACTCCCATGTGATTAACCCCATGAGGATTATGACCAGGTTTTGGCAGTTTATTCTGGCTATCAGACGATTTTATTCAGGTTAGGAAGGGTCTATGGAAGTCAGTGGGTAAATTGAGGCAGTATTTACAATCATAATTCCCATAGATCCTTCCTAAACTGTATAAAATCGACTAATGCTAGCCAAAATGCACCACAATCATCAAAGGGTTAATAATCGATTAGAATATTCGACTAAGAAATATGTACAGGTACATAATATTCAACATAATATAAAATACCTTACTGTAAAGTACGGATCATAAAAATAATGAATTTAAATATTTAAGTGATAAACCATAAAATATTTACAAAGTGCGGAATATGTTGACAGTACAAAGAACCGAGTTGCCTTTAAAAATCTCTACAGAACTGGGTTGTATATAAAACTCCAGCTCGCGCGTTGGTCCTGGGGCTGGCCAAGCCTGGCTGGCCGCGTGAGTCACCCGAAAACGCCCAAAAACGCGCTAAATCACCACGCCCAAAATAACGCTACAGAATTCTAACCTACACCAATGGATTTACCGCATCATTTTAGACTTTCTTTATACTTTTTTCTTTGTTGGACTTGTGTCAGATTCTCGAAATTCGCCTTCCCTGATCCAGAAATCGAAATTTTCAGTCACAAATTTCAAAGTCCAGTAACTTTTGCATTTTTCGAGTTACAAGGTTAAAACTTTGACAATAGGTAGTTCGATTTATTTTCAGAAACGATTTTTTTCAGATTTTTATAATGTTGTATTTTACGAAAGATATAAATAAATTAGTGTTACTTTATTAATAAAATGCAAAGTTTAAGTAAATCTGGTTGAAATTAGTTGTTTCTTCACACAATTATGAACTCAATTATTTATTTCGTTCCGTATGAACATTATAAAAAATTATTAAACTTAAATAATAACCGAATAATTTAGATATTGAAGGACTTGGTGATTCATGCCCTCTGACCCAGTCTGGTTGAGTGGTCCTAGTCCTGCCAAAAACGCTCGAATTCACCACGCCCAAAATTAACGCTACACCTTTCTAACCTATTCCATTCGATTTACCGCATCATGGTACCCATTCTAGCAAGATTTTTTTTTTTTTTGCTGGACTTGTGCCAGATTCTCCAGATTCGCGGGAGCTGAGCCAGAAATCGAAAATTTCAGTCACCAAATTTGAAAGTCCATTAACTTGTACAATTTTCGAGTTACAAGGTTAACACTTGTTGACAATAGATAGTTCGCATTGTGTTGAGAAAAAGATTTGCTCAGATTTTCTACATGTTGAGTTTTACGAAAGATATGATTAAATTAGAGCGACATTCGCCCACCGATATGTAACCAAGTAATTGGTGTAATTCCTTTATATTTACAGAAAATGATTCTTATTTAATCATCATGTTTCAGATTAAGATATAACAAACTTAACCCTATGAAGAATATGATGCATTTTGGCGGTTTCTTCTGGCGATCATTAGACGATTGTATACAGCTTAGGAAGGATCTATGGTAATTAAAAGGGTTAAATACTATCTCCATTAACCCTCTGACTTCCAAATACCCTTCCTAATCTGAGTAAAATCGTCTAATAACAGCCAGAACACAAACACCAAATGCGTCATGGTATCTTCTAAGGGCTAAAGGGGGTTGTACTCGCTTTTTCTGGACCTCCTTCTCCCTCATGATTAGCATATTAGTTTTGAGATTTTAAGACGTTCGTTCTATTAGTTTGTCGATTTTAAGACCTTTCACCCAATTTCTTTGTCAATATTAAGACCCTTCGTACCATTTAGGTGTCGATTTTATCCTGGCGAGCAAGGGCGAGCCTGTAATTTTAGAAGTAAACCGCCCTTTGGCCGGGAAATTTTTCTACCGAAAAATATATAAATTGATCTTGAAAGGGGGTCTAGGGGGTGCTATTCTAAGCTTGATGGAGGTACTGTATAGCGAGGAAACTAAAAACTAAATAAATTAAATATACAGTATACAGTACATAGCACAAAAACCAAGCACTACCCCCTTAAAGGGAGAATGCAGTATCTTAACCCCTTCTGTACCGGCGACGTCCTTTTTAATTATATTCTAGCAACTATCAGACGATTTAATTCAGTTTCAAAAGGGCCACCAGCAATTAAGAGGCTTCAAACTATCTTACGTAACCCTTTTTACCACCACAGATCCTTCTTAAGCTCCACAAAATCGTCTAAATATAGCTAGAATAGAATTAATGAGACGTCACCGGTACAGAAGGGGTTAAGCACTGACTATCCACATTAATGAGGTGAAAGGTCTCAAAATCGCCAAACTAACGGAGCGAACGTCTTAACATCTCAAAACTGATACACTAAACATGAGGGAGAAGGGGGTCCAGAAAAGGCGACTACCTCCCCCTTAACCCTATTAGGTGCAGGGTGGGCCAATTTGGACCCTCCCTGTTTAACTCCATTAGTGTGGAGATTTTAAGACGTTTCATCGCATTAGTTTGGCGATTGATGCTTCAACCCAATAAGGTGTCGATTTTTCCTGGGAGAAACCGGCCTTTGGACAATTTGCACATTTAGTTTGAAGGGGGTCTGGGGGACGTTTTTTTTAGTTTGAAGGGGGTTTGGAGAGGCATTTTTCCAAGTCTAGCGGGTAAACTAAAAACACATTGTTCGAACAAAACAATTAAATCCTCTATAATAATGAAACAAAATACCATAATAACCCCCAAGACGTTGCACCAAATAGTGTTAAGCACCAACTATCCACGCATTCTAAAGCATGATTTCGTAACTTTCAGTGCCAGTATTAGGGCTCCCTTTGTTACTTTAACCCCTTCTGTACCGGCGACGTCTTTTAAAATGTATTCTTGCAATATTTAGACGATTTTGTGCAATTTAAGAAGGATCTGAGGTATTTAAAAGGGTTAAGTGAGATAGTTCGAAGCCTGTTAATTACTGGAGGATCATTTTAAACTGAATAAAATCGTCTAATGAGTTAATCAGGCAATCATTAGAGGATTATATTCAGATTTGGAAAACCCTGTCTTCCATAGTTCCTTCCTAATCTTAATTCAGTCGTATAGTGATAGACAGTGCAAAATTAAGAAATGGGTCTTCTGAAGGGGTTAGGTTTTTAGAGTGCTTCCTTAAAGAAATACTCAGAAAGCCCCTTGTCGAGATAAATGTGTACATTTTTCGGTAGCAAAATATGTCCTACCCGAAAGGCCTATTCCAACTAAATTTCCGACTCGCTTTCGCTCGCCAGGAAAAATCAACACCTAAAGGGCAGGAAAGGTCTTAAGATCGCCAAATTAATGGAGCAACCCTAAAATCGCCAAATTAATGGGGCAAACTTCTTAAAATCACCAAATTAATGGGCCTTTAATACGGCTGAAATTATATGTTGTTTTTACACAACTTGCTAATCATATACAGTATACTGTACACTCCGTTTCAGATCAACACCTACACAATTATAATACCGTACAGTTGGCCACATAAGTTATGTTCCTCGTCGTGATCTTATGTATGAAAGTAAAATGGCATAAATTAATTGCGAGTATGGTTTATTTTAATTATCACTTGACTAGTCAGATAAGTTAACGATAATTATAGGGAATAGGCTCGCATTATTATGGACAATGTCGATCTATGGAATCCTTATACTGTACTCATGTATAATCCACTGTGGGAGAATAATTTTGATCACATTTATAAAACCCGTTATTAATAGAAAAAACGCCCACTCCAATCAATCTCAGAGCTCTTTCGGACATCCTCACTGTTTACAAATGCCTTTAATGACGATTTCAATAATTCATGGGGGGTTGAGGGGGGCAAAGCCCCCCCCTCAACCCATCGTGTATCCCACATTGGAATTATAGATGTGACCATGAAAACACTCATTTCTCAAAATCTGGAGGAAAAAAAAACATGAAAAATAAGGGTGCGAGCCTATAATTACCAAGTTAACTACTTCACATAGAAATACACTCGTAATTTAATAATTCGCATTATATTTCTAAGTATATAAGATCACGGAGATAATCGTAATTTATGGGGGCAACTGTACTTGGAAGTATTTGAACCAATAATCAAGTGATCAGGGACTCACCTTAGGTTAGAGGTACAGTAGTAGTGGTTGTGGTGCTGGTAGATGTGATGGTTTTAGTGGTGGTAGATGTGATGGTTGTAGTGGTGGTTGCGGTGGTGGTAAGCTAGATATGGTATTTGTGGAACTAGCAATGGTGGTAGTTGTGGTATAGAGATGGTACTCGTGGTAGAAGCGGTGGTGGTAGAGATGGTACTGGTGGTAGCTGTGGTATTAGTGCAGGTAGTTGAAGTAGGAACGGTGGTGGTAGTTGTGGTAGGAGCGATGGTGGTTGGTTAGACAATCTACAAACAGCCTCTTGAAGGTCAGTATTTATGTTGTTGCTTGTTTTCCTTTAATTGCAGTGGTCACATCGATAGCATTGATGGTGGTGGTAGACGTGGAAATATTAGTTGTGGTGGTGGTGGTGGTAGCAGTGGTGGAAATACTTGACTGGTAATAGTGGTAGGCGTGGTAGGCTGGTGGCAGCAGTCGTGGTGGTTGTAGCCGTTAGGGGGGTAGTAATAGTGGCAGTTGTGGTAGCGGCAGTCGTGATGGTGGTTGTGGTAGTAATATTGGTAGTGGTGGCAGTCGTGATGGTGGTTGTGTTAGTAATATTGGTAGTTGTGGTAGCCGTGGTAGTGGTGGCAGTAGTTGTGGTAGCAGTGGCAGTTATAGGTAAGCACTACAACCCACACATTCTGGAAGGAAGAAATTAAATAATTAGTAATATAGTCGGGTTTCTAATAACGTAAACACTTTATAATTTATTGACATTTATCGTTGGGCAAGACTACGCTGTAAATAATGATGGGAATAAAAAGAGTAATTCAAGTGTCCATAATAATCTAACCATTTAAAGATATACTGATATTAATAAAGGTGAGTGAGAGAGAGAGAGAGAGAGAGAGAGAGAGACTGACTTGGGGGGTGGGGGTAATCAAGATAACTTTGTTGGGAGGCATCGAAGTCATCCTCTAAGCTAACACAAACATAATTAGTACGGTATTACGATACACACACACACACACTACATACATAGATAGATAGGATATAAATAAAAACAAAATGAGAACGAGTGGCCATGCGGGGTAGGCGAAGGCATATGATGGGGGGGTGGGGGTGTAAAGGAGGATAGGGGGGGGGGGGGGGCTTGGTGTCAGGAAGAGGAGATGGGGGAGGGGGAGGGGGGTCAGAAGAGAGAGGAGGATGAGAAGAGAAGTAGGTAAGAAGGAAGAGGAGAAGAAAGGAGAGATGAGGAAGAGAAGAGAGAAGGAAATCAAGCAACAACAGGTCTAGTGACCCTTCCACTAGAAGGGGAAGGAAAGGAGAGGATTGAGGGGGGAGGGGGGGGACAAGCAGGACTGGAAATTGGCGAGAGGGGGGGACGAAGGGAGTAGGGGTAGCCAACAGTGATGTCACCTCGTTTGCTAGTTTGTACCTCTAATTAGGTAATGACCCTCTCTATATTCACACACCTCACCAACGCAATGAACACACACCAAATAGTTTCTGTTATTACCTAAATGTCCTGCAGGTCAACGATATTCCCGTAATTACTGGTTGTTAGAATACATGCAAACGACACAATATACAAGAACCGGCTCAAACAGTCACAAGTTCACAATTGTCTTATATTACTCTAATAAATTACATGACTGACCACCTTAGCTATCATAGAATGTCAAAACACACCCATATTTACACGAAAAGTTCCCCATACACACCTTATATACGGTGAAATACGAAGAACCAACACCGCAACGTCCTACCCCTTCCAGTCGACTGTCAACACTGAATAATGACGTCATGTTCAACCTGCCCCTCCCCTTTGATCAAGGAGAGTATAGAAGGAGAGGCGACTCTCTGCTTTTGGTTGTAGGCCCCTGATACTTACCCCATCTAACGTCAAGCACCCATCAATAGAGAACGGTTAATTAAGAACAGTAACTATACAGTTTATACCCCTCAATAGAGAATGTACCGTTCTTTAGGAAACGGTTATATTCGAGCTATAACTATATAGTTTCTAATATATATAGGCTACCGCTTGCAGTACTCAATATCTCATAATTGTTCACATTCCATAATAGCTCTTATAGGCTATGTCTAAATAGTAGGCTACTGTTGTCACTCATGTTTTTTTAATTGTGATCCCCATTCTGTCATTATCATTATTGTCCTACCTTATAGTCCATATGCTACTACAACTAAATATATTGTGCTACATTCCATATATAGAATCTAGTATATGTGCAGCAACTTCACCGTGTTCTGTATAGAATACTTTATCTAATATAATGCATTTGCTATGTGTCGGTTACTCAACGTCTATATCTTGTATTGGTTTTGTTCCTTACATTTAAATTTGTATCAGTATCTGTATGGATTTCGACCATATATGTTCCCCATAGTGTTCGTACGTTTACTGAAAAGTAAATAATCAAACACACACACACTGTGAATCATACAGGTCCTCATATTACTTGCACTGCTTAATTGGTGAGGAGTAAATAAAGACATACCGGTACGCAATTATCTCTCAGACTCTCACGAAGGAATATGCGAGACAACCACAGCAATCATCCCAGTGACTGTCTCTCGAGTAATATATGTTTCTGCAGCTCTACCCATACACGTCATACACTAATAAATACACATCCCTTCAGCAACAACATTACCAAAAGTGTGGAACACATCTTTTGCCTCATGTTGTACGTGTTTATAAATATATTTTCACTCGATGTTACGTGTTTACTATTCAGGTCGACCACTGCAGCACAATGCTAGGGGATTTTCTCCACTACCGTGTATTGCTTTTCTGTGTATTCATGAATAATATTCTAAAAGCAAGTAATTCCAAACTCACACTCCACAAAAACTAAGAACATAAAATTGAGGGTATGTCTTACATTAAAGATAACCGATCATATGAATGGCATATAATACGTGATTAGATTAAGCTATTTATTTATATTATTTAAAACATCTGTAAATTGTGGAGTATCACACGTCAGACGACCAACCCCGCTATACTAGTCATCTTAAAAGTGGCTGCTTCACACAACACGGGACTGTACAGCTGATCAGGTGTTTTCGTCTTCAGATTGATGTCAAGGTTCTTGAGCCATAACAAACATCTGTAATGACACAAATGCCAGCATTTATGAGTCGGTTATTTACCAAGATAATGTCTCTGGAATCTTGATTCAGTCAGCCATGATTATACTGTATATAGGCCTACTCGTATGTGAGTATACTATATACTGTATACTCGTAGATACACCCTACTTATGACTAAGTACTTCACCTTACCTTTGTGAAAGAAGTGACATATGAAATGCTTTTGCTTTTGCTTGAATTTTCCACAAACAACACAGCTGTGACCGTGTTGTTTTGGTGCCTAGTTTGTATCTGCCGCCACGCCATCTGGCAGCTCCCAGTGACATTTGTAAGTGTGCAGACGATGTACCACCGATGGCAGAGCCATCTTCAGGGGTGCTTGGTCAAGACTAGGGATCAATTGGGATCTCCTTTAAGAGCTCTATCCTTGTTAGATTATTCTTGCCTTTGATTCACGAGTCCTGTTCGAATTTTAAGATAGTTAATTAATCAACTTTCGCATTACCTCCAGACTTAGGACGTTCACAGCACAGTCTATTTTAAATTATGTATTTGGAAGGTGCTGCTAGCTACATATAGGACTTGTGATGCAGGGATATTTACTTTTTAAATCGAAACACTGGCATCGATATCAACCTCGCCATAAAACAGATGACGTGAGACATCTGTGAGAGTCAATATTCAGTATATATTGTATACAATTATTATGGCTAGTACTTAGACGATGTTGGTCAGTTTAGGAATAAGTTGTGGGAGTTAGGTTAATTGAGATAGTTTTTACTTGGATGACCAATATCAAGGTGTCAAACCAGAGCAATTTTGTTCACAGATTTTAATGAATATAAGGAAAAACATTACAATTATTGACCACTTGCGAGTTTCAGGCTAAAAGGAAGTTGGAGCCATAAACATTGATATATAACAGAAATTCAAAAATAATGTAGTTTTTTTATGGATAAAATATATGTTGAATTGGGTTTCACGTACTTATGAATGTACAATGACCATATTTTAGCTGGCCAAATTGACCACTTGCGAGTTTCTCTATAAGGAAGTTGGAGCTGTAGATATTGATATTTAGCATAATTAGTACCACCTAAAACACGGTTGTAGTTAATTTATTATCACAAAAAATCCAATACACTATACTTTTTATCCAACAGAAACACACATTATCATTGTATTTCTCTATAATTTTGATGTTTACGGCTCCAACTTCCTTATAGCCAGAAATATAATTAAGAAATGCGTCTTGATACTGAGAGGGTTAGAGGGATGGTTGGTTTTTCTGATCCCCTTTCTCCCTCATGTTCAGCCCCATTTGTTTTCATATTTTAAGACGTTATATATATATATATATATATATGTTTTAAAAATCGCCACCTGTAAGTGGCACCGATTAGCATGTCGCTCATCGGTAATTTGTGTAGGGCTTTTCCCCTAGATAGGTTGCCCGCCAAGGCTATCGAGTCCCATCTACCCGGAAACACCCCTTTCAGATACCAGGGGGACAGCTATCACCAGAGACACCCCTATATAAGGGGGACACACCCCTTTTAGATACCAGGAGGACAGCTATCACCAGAGACACCCCTATTACAGGGGAACCACGCCCCTTTCAGATACCAGGGGGACAGCTATCACCAGAGACACCCCTATTACAGGGGGACCGCCTAACACCAGACAACCCTAACCTATAGGGGAAGAGTGGAGGAGGAGATGTACCTGAACTCTTCTGGGGAGCCCAGGGACCCTGACTCAAACATCAGGGGGAAGAGGGTGTAGGCTGTGCCATTCAGGACTGGAGACTGTTCAGTGCAGGAAAAGGACCTTGAAGCCCCACACTATGAAGGGAACCGCAGTGCGCAAGAGGGCATTGGAGGACGAGGAGTTCAAGCAACCCGACTCCTCTGTCCCCCAGGACTCCCTCACACACCATAACTAGGCCCTCACCATAACCAATACCAATCCCCACACCACCTACCCCTTCTCATCCTCCCCACTCACTTGCCCTGGGATGAAGCGTTCGGCCCATTAGTTTGGCGATTATAAGACCTTTCACTCCACTTCTTTCTCAATATTAGGACCTTTCGTGCCATTTCGGTGTCGATTTTTTCCTGGCGAGCGATAGCGAGCATGTAATATTAGGAAGAATCGACCTTCGGCCGGGATATTTTTCTATCGAAAAAATGTACAAACTTATCTGGAAGGAGGTTCTAGGGGGTGTTATATATAAGCTTGATGAAGGTTCAGGGAGATAACTAAAACAAATATATAAATATGTGGAAACAAAAATAACCCTACCCTCCCGTAATATGACCAGTTAATGGGTTTATGACAAATTATTCTTGTAAGTTAACCCTCTGAAGATTATGACGCTTTTGACAGTTTATTCTGGTTATCATCAGACGATTGTATACAGCTTAGGAAGGATCTGTGGGAATTGTAAGGGTAAAGACAAGCTCAATTAACCCACTGACTTCCATATAATTGCTAATTTTCGTGAGACAACTGACCTGGGTCACCGAGGCCGATTGTGGCCAACCCAGCCCTTGGCCCTGCCAAGACCACCTCTGGTCTTGGCCCTGCTCGGTCCCCAGGGCTGACTTTACCCAGGATAGTCGGATACCATAGTCTCTAGACCACCCATATGAATTCGTGGACCCTCTGTGTATTTCATTATGCAATTATAAATATCTGGATTTTTTTTTGGGGTAGAACTTGCTTGTCAATTAATAGTATATATAATTGTGTATTTGGTTTATAGAAAATTATATTCATAAATTAGTTTCCAGCGATATACTTCCATAATTTGAAATAGGTGAGGTCCACGAATTTGTTTCCAGCGATATACTTCCATAATTTGAAATAGGTGAGGTCCACGAATTTGTGTGAGTGGGCTAGAGACTATGGTATCCGAGTGTAGCCTACAACCAGTCCCGGATGACGTCAATGGCTCGCAAAATCAGCCACACGACCCAAGATCTATAGATCTTGGGTGGATCAAGGCAGGACCTGGACCAAGACCACCTTGATTACCCAGGTACACCTTGGCTAACAATACTGACGATACCGGAAATGGAGTCGGGGAAAATGGGCAGGCCTGGGTGCACCCAAGGTTAAGAGATCTCTTAACCTTGGGTGCACCTAGGCTCGTCTGTGCTGTTTACGAGTTCATATTGGACAACGAGTTCTGTCTTGGGAGGGTAGCCTACATCATAAAACACAACTCCACACCCTTTTACATTATGTAGTCCTAGGGTTATCTAGTTTTGTGGGTTATTATGTTTTGCTTAATTATTATTGAGGATTTTCTTTGCTTTTGCCATTTTCGAACAATGTATTTATGTTCCCTAGGCTAAAAACAATGCCTTCCCAGACTTACTTCAACCCTAACTTACTAATTAAATAATTCCTACCAAGACCCCCTTCAAGCTAAATGTGTAGCCTACATGGTTCGATAGAAAACTGTCCCGGCCGAAGGCTAACTTATTTAAAAGTTATCGTCTCGCTATGACTTGCCCAATACAAAATCGACACCTAAATGGCGTAAAGTGCAGTATTATCGCCAAACTAATGGAGTGAAACGTCTTAAACTATCTTAACAAATGGAGCGAAACAGGGTAGATCCAAAAAAACTTCCTTCGGACCAAACAGGGTTATATCACGTGACACCCAGCCCTTGTACAGTTGGCCAAATAAGTTGTGTCGCCGCTGTCATTAAGTTTTGGTCGCTGTGTGCTGTATTAATGTCTGTCAGATGTTGAATAGGGTGTGTAAAGATAGGACATGTTTGTATATTTCACTCGATATGAAGAAATGAAGCTTGGATATTGCTGGTACCAATTATTGAACAAAACATACTTGGTGCCGTGACATCACTTATTAGCGCGACTGTACAGTGGGCCAAATAAGTCGTGTCTCCGCTGTCATTACGTTTTTCCCGCTGTGTGCTGTATTAATGTCTGTCAGATGTTGAATAGGGTGTGTAAAGATAGGAACATGTTTGTATATCTCACTCGAAACGATGAATGAATGCTTAGATAGTGCCGAGACCAATTATCGATCAAAATATACTTGTTGCAGCGACAACACTTATTTGACCCTTGTACCAGGTTCACGTGTTGGCTACTGTAGCTCGGTCAAAATATTATAGGTAGGTAAAGGGTCGAAAATATTTTGGTAGAAAAACCTTGGGTTTAAACCCAAGGTTTTTCGACCAAAATATTTTCGACCCTTTACCTACCTATAATATTTTGACCGAGCTACAGTAGCCAACACGTGAACCTGGTACAAGGGTCAAATAAGTGTTGTCGCTGCAACAAGTATATTTTGATCGATAATTGGTCTCGGCACTATCTAAGCATTCATTCATCGTTTCGAGTGAGATATACAAACATGTTCCTATCTTTACACACCCTATTCAACATCTGACAGACATTAATACAGCACACAGCGGGAAAAACGTAATGACAGCGGAGACACGACTTATTTGGCCCACTGTACAGTCGCGCTAATAAGTGATGTCACGGCACCAAGTATGTTTTGTTCAATAATTGGTACCAGCAATATCCAAGCTTCATTTCTTCATATCGAGTGAAATATACAAACATGTCCTATCTTTACACACCCTATTCAACATCTGACAGACATTAATACAGCACACAGCGACCAAAACTTAATGACAGCGGCGACACAACTTATTTGGCCAACTGTACAAGGGCTGGGTGTCACGTGATATAACCCTGTTTGGTCCGGAGGAAGTTTTTTTGGATCTACCCTGTTTCGCTCCATTTGTTAAGATAGTTTAAGACGTTTCACTCCATTAGTTTGGCGATAATACTGCACTTTACGCCATTTAGGTGTCGATTTTGTATTGGGCAAGTCATAGCGAGACGATAACTTTTAAATAAGTTAGCCTTCGGCCGGGACAGTTTTCTATCGAACCATGTAGGCTACACATTTAGCTTGAAGGGGGTCTTGGTAGGAATTATTTAATTAGTAAGTTAGGGTTGAAGTAAGTCTGGGAAGGCATTGTTTTTAGCCTAGGGAACATAAATACATTGTTCGAAAATGGCAAAAGCAAAGAAAATCCTCAATAATAATAAAGCAAAACATAATAACCCACAAAACTAGATAACCCTAGGACTACATAATGTAAAAGGGTGTGGAGTTGTGTTTTATGATGTAGGCTACCCTCCCAAGACAGAACTCGTTGTCCAATATGAACTCGTAAACAGCACAGACGAGCCTAGGTGCACCCAAGGTTAAGAGATCTCTTAACCTTGGGTGCACCCAGGCCTGCCCATTTTCCCCGACTCCATTTCCGGTATCGTCAGTATTGTTAGCCAAGGTGTACCTGGGTAATCAAGGTGGTCTTGGTCCAGGTCCTGCCTTGATCCACCCAAGATCTATAGATCTTGGGTCGTGTGGCTGATTTTGCGAGCCATTGACGTCATCCGGGACTGGTTGTAGGCTACACTCGGATACCATAGTCTCTAGCCCACTCACACAAATTCGTGGACCTCACCTATTTCAAATTATGGAAGTATATCGCTGGAAACAAATTCGTGGACCTCACCTATTTCAAATTATGGAAGTATATCGCTGGAAACTAATTTATGAATATAATTTTCTATAAACCAAATACACAATTATATATACTATTAATTGACAAGCAAGTTCTACCCCAAAAAAAAATCCAGATATTTATAATTGCATAATGAAATACACAGAGGGTCCACGAATTCATATGGGTGGTCTAGAGACTATGGTATCCGACTATCCTGGGTAAAGTCAGCCCTGGGGACCGAGCAGGGCCAAGACCAGAGGTGGTCTTGGCAGGGCCAAGGGCTGGGTTGGCCACAATCGGCCTCGGTGACCCAGGTCAGTTGTCTCACGAAAATTAGCAATTATATGGAAGTCAGTGGGTTAATTGAGCTTGTCTTTACCCTTACAATTCCCACAGATCCTTCCTAAGCTGTATACAATCGTCTGATGATAACCAGAATAAACTGTCAAAAGCGTCATAATCTTCAGAGGGTTAACTTACAAGAATAATTTGTCATAAACCCATTAACTGGTCATATTACGGGAGGGTAGGGTTATTTTTGTTTCCACATATTTATATATTTGTTTTAGTTATCTCCCTGAACCTTCATCAAGCTTATATATAACACCCCCTAGAACCTCCTTCCAGATAAGTTTGTACATTTTTTCGATAGAAAAATATCCCGGCCGAAGGTCGATTCTTCCTAATATTACATGCTCGCTATCGCTCGCCAGGAAAAAATCGACACCGAAATGGCACGAAAGGTCCTAATATTGAGAAAGAAGTGGAGTGAAAGGTCTTATAATCGCCAAACTAATGGGCCGAACGCTTCATCCCAGGGCAAGTGAGTGGGGAGGATGAGAAGGGGTAGGTGGTGTGGGGATTGGTATTGGTTATGGTGAGGGCCTAGTTATGGTGTGTGAGGGAGTCCTGGGGGACAGAGGAGTCGGGTTGCTTGAACTCCTCGTCCTCCAATGCCCTCTTGCGCACTGCGGTTCCCTTCATAGTGTGGGGCTTCAAGGTCCTTTTCCTGCACTGAACAGTCTCCAGTCCTGAATGGCACAGCCTACACCCTCTTCCCCCTGATGTTTGAGTCAGGGTCCCTGGGCTCCCCAGAAGAGTTCAGGTACATCTCCTCCTCCACTCTTCCCCTATAGGTTAGGGTTGTCTGGTGTTAGGCGGTCCCCCTGTAATAGGGGTGTCTCTGGTGATAGCTGTCCCCCTGGTATCTGAAAGGGGCGTGGTTCCCCTGTAATAGGGGTGTCTCTGGTGATAGCTGTCCTCCTGGTATCTAAAAGGGGTGTGTCCCCCTTATATAGGGGTGTCTCTGGTGATAGCTGTCCCCCTGGTATCTGAAAGGGGTGTTTCCGGGTAGATGGGACTCGATAGCCTTGGCGGGCAACCTATCTAGGGGAAAAGCCCTACACAAATTACCGATGAGCGACATGCTAATCGGTGCCACTTACAGGTGGCGATTTTTAAAACAGATATATATATATATATATATATAACGTCTTAAAATATGAAAACAAATGGGGCTGAACATGAGGGAGAAAGGGGATCAGAAAAACCAACCATCCCTCTAACCCTCTCAGTATCAAGACGCATTTCTTAATTATATTTCTGGCTATAAGGAAGTTGGAGCCGTAAACATCAAAATTATAGAGAAATACAATGATAATGTGTGTTTCTGTTGGATAAAAAGTATAGTGTATTGGATTTTTTGTGATAATAAATTAACTACAACCGTGTTTTAGGTGGTACTAATTATGCTAAATATCAATATCTACAGCTCCAACTTCCTTATAGAGAAACTCGCAAGTGGTCAATTTGGCCAGCTAAAATATGGTCATTGTACATTCATAAGTACGTGAAACCCAATTCAACATATATTTTATCCATAAAAAAACTACATTATTTTTGAATTTCTGTTATATATCAATGTTTATGGCTCCAACTTCCTTTTAGCCTGAAACTCGCAAGTGGTCAATAATTGTAATGTTTTTCCTTATATTCATTAAAATCTGTGAACAAAATTGCTCTGGTTTGACACCTTGATATTGGTCATCCAAGTAAAAACTATCTCAATTAACCTAACTCCCACAACTTATTCCTAAACTGACCAACATCGTCTAAGTACTAGCCATAATAATTGTATACAATATATACTGAATATTGACTCTCACAGATGTCTCACGTCATCTGTTTTATGGCGAGGTTGATATCGATGCCAGTGTTTCGATTTAAAAAGTAAATATCCCTGCATCACAAGTCCTATATGTAGCTAGCAGCACCTTCCAAATACATAATTTAAAATAGACTGTGCTGTGAACGTCCTAAGTCTGGAGGTAATGCGAAAGTTGATTAATTAACTATCTTAAAATTCGAACAGGACTCGTGAATCAAAGGCAAGAATAATCTAACAAGGATAGAGCTCTTAAAGGAGATCCCAATTGATCCCTAGTCTTGACCAAGCACCCCTGAAGATGGCTCTGCCATCGGTGGTACATCGTCTGCACACTTACAAATGTCACTGGGAGCTGCCAGATGGCGTGGCGGCAGATACAAACTAGGCACCAAAACAACACGGTCACAGCTGTGTTGTTTGTGGAAAATTCAAGCAAAAGCAAAAGCATTTCATATGTCACTTCTTTCACAAAGGTAAGGTGAAGTACTTAGTCATAAGTAGGGTGTATCTACGAGTATACAGTATATAGTATACTCACATACGAGTAGGCCTATATACAGTATAATCATGGCTGACTGAATCAAGATTCCAGAGACATTATCTTGGTAAATAACCGACTCATAAATGCTGGCATTTGTGTCATTACAGATGTTTGTTATGGCTCAAGAACCTTGACATCAATCTGAAGACGAAAACACCTGATCAGCTGTACAGTCCCGTGTTGTGTGAAGCAGCCACTTTTAAGATGACTAGTATAGCGGGGTTGGTCGTCTGACGTGTGATACTCCACAATTTACAGATGTTTTAAATAATATAAATAAATAGCTTAATCTAATCACGTATTATATGCCATTCATATGATCGGTTATCTTTAATGTAAGACATACCCTCAATTTTATGTTCTTAGTTTTTGTGGAGTGTGAGTTTGGAATTACTTGCTTTTAGAATATTATTCATGAATACACAGAAAAGCAATACACGGTAGTGGAGAAAATCCCCTAGCATTGTGCTGCAGTGGTCGACCTGAATAGTAAACACGTAACATCGAGTGAAAATATATTTATAAACACGTACAACATGAGGCAAAAGATGTGTTCCACACTTTTGGTAATGTTGTTGCTGAAGGGATGTGTATTTATTAGTGTATGACGTGTATGGGTAGAGCTGCAGAAACATATATTACTCGAGAGACAGTCACTGGGATGATTGCTGTGGTTGTCTCGCATATTCCTTCGTGAGAGTCTGAGAGATAATTGCGTACCGGTATGTCTTTATTTACTCCTCACCAATTAAGCAGTGCAAGTAATATGAGGACCTGTATGATTCACAGTGTGTGTGTGTTTGATTATTTACTTTTCAGTAAACGTACGAACACTATGGGAAACATATATGGACGAAATCCATACAGATACTGATACAAATTTAAATGTAAGGAACAAAACCAATACAAGATATAGACGTTGAGTAACCGACACATAGCAAATGCATTATATTAGATAAAGTATTCTATACAGAACACGGTGAAGTTGCTGCACATATACTAGATTCTATATATGGAATGTAGCACAATATATTTAGTTGTAGTAGCATATGGACTATAAGGTAGGACAATAATGATAATGACAGAATGGGGATCACAATTAAAAAAACATGAGTGACAACAGTAGCCTACTATTTAGACATAGCCTATAAGAGCTATTATGGAATGTGAACAATTATGAGATATTGAGTACTGCAAGCGGTAGCCTATATATATTAGAAACTATATAGTTATAGCTCGAATATAACCGTTTCCTAAAGAACGGTACATTCTCTATTGAGGGGTATAAACTGTATAGTTACTGTTCTTAATTAACCGTTCTCTATTGATGGGTGCTTGACGTTAGATGGGGTAAGTATCAGGGGCCTACAACCAAAAGCAGAGAGTCGCCTCTCCTTCTATACTCTCCTTGATCAAAGGGGAGGGGCAGGTTGAACATGACGTCATTATTCAGTGTTGACAGTCGACTGGAAGGGGTAGGACGTTGCGGTGTTGGTTCTTCGTATTTCACCGTATATAAGGTGTGTATGGGGAACTTTTCGTGTAAATATGGGTGTGTTTTGACATTCTATGATAGCTAAGGTGGTCAGTCATGTAATTTATTAGAGTAATATAAGACAATTGTGAACTTGTGACTGTTTGAGCCGGTTCTTGTATATTGTGTCGTTTGCATGTATTCTAACAACCAGTAATTACGGGAATATCGTTGACCTGCAGGACATTTAGGTAATAACAGAAACTATTTGGTGTGTGTTCATTGCGTTGGTGAGGTGTGTGAATATAGAGAGGGTCATTACCTAATTAGAGGTACAAACTAGCAAACGAGGTGACATCACTGTTGGCTACCCCTACTCCCTTCGTCCCCCCCTCTCGCCACTTTCCACTCCTGCTTGCCCCCCCCCCCCCCTCAATCCTCTCCTTTCCTTCCCCTTCTAGTGGAAGGGTCACTAGACCTGTTGTTGCTTGATTTCCTTCTCTCTTCTCTTCCTCATCTCTCCTTTCTTCTCCTCTTCCTTCTTACCTACTTCTCTTCTCATCCTCCTCTCTCTTCTGACCCCCCTCCCCCTCCCCCATCTCCTCTTCCTGACACCCAGCCCCCCCCCCCCCCCCTATCCTCCTTTACACCCCCACCCCCCCATCATATGCCTTCGCCTACCCCGCATGGCCACTCGTTCTCATTTTGTTTTTATTTATATCCTATCTATCTATGTATGTAGTGTGTGTGTGTGTGTATCGTAATACCGTACTAATTATGTTTGTGTTAGCTTAGAGGATGACTTCGATGCCTCCCAACAAAGTTATCTTGATTACCCCCACCCCCCAAGTCAGTCTCTCTCTCTCTCTCTCTCTCTCTCTCACTCACCTTTATTAATATCAGTATATCTTTAAATGGTTAGGTTATTATGGACACTTGAATTACTCTTTTTATTCCCATCATTATTTACAGTGTAGTCTTGCCAACGATAAATGTCAATAAATTATAAAGTGTTTACGTTATTAGAAACCCGACTATATTACTAATTATTTAATTTCTTCCTTCCAGAATGTGTGGGTTGTAGTGCTTACCTATAACTGCCACTGCTACCACAACTACTGCCACCACTACCACGGCTACCACAACTACCAATATTACTAACACAACCACCATCACGACTGCCACCACTACCAATATTACTACCACAACCACCATCACGACTGCCGCTACCACAACTGCCACTATTACTACCCCCCTATCGGCTAAACCACCACGACTGCTGCCACCAGCCTACCACGCCTACCACTATTACCAGTCAGTATTTCCACCACTGCTACCACCACCACCACCACAACTAATATTTCCACGTCTACCACCACCATCAATGCTATCGATGTGACCACTGCAATTAAAGGAAAACAAGCAACAACATAAATACTGACCTTCAAGAGGCTGTTTGTAGATTGTCTAACCAACCACCATCGCTCCTACCACAACTACCACCACCGTTCCTACTTCAACTACCTGCACTAATACCACAGCTACCACCAGTACCATCTCTACCACCACTGCTTCTACCACGAGTACCATCTCTATACCACAACTACCACCATTGCTAGTTCCACAAATACCATATCTAGCCTACCACCACCGCAACCACCACTACCACCACTACAACCATCACATCTACCACCACTAAAACCATCACATCTACCAGCACCACAACCACTACTACTGTACCTCTAACCTAAGGTGAGTCCCTGATCACTTGATTATTGGTTCAAATACTTCCAAGTACAGTTGCCCCCATAAATTACGATTATCTCCGTGATCTTATATACTTAGAAATATAATGCGAATTATTAAATTACGAGTGTATTTCTATGTGAAGTAGTTAACTTGGTAATTATAGGCTCGCACCCTTATTTTTCATGTTTTTTTTCCTCCAGATTTTGAGAAATGAGTGTTTTCATGGTCACATCTATAATTCCAATGTGGGATACACGATGGGTTGAGGGGGGGCTTTGCCCCCTCAACCCCCCATGAATTATTGAAATCGTCATTAAAGGCATTTGTAAACAGTGAGGATGTCCGAAAGAGCTCTGAGATTGATTGGAGTGGGCGTTTTTTCTATTAATAACGGGTTTTATAAATGTGATCAAAATTATTCTCCCACAGTGGATTATACATGAGTACAGTATAAG
The DNA here is from genome assembly GCA_032716605.1 of Paralithodes platypus. Taxonomy (NCBI): domain Eukaryota; kingdom Metazoa; phylum Arthropoda; class Malacostraca; order Decapoda; family Lithodidae; genus Paralithodes; species Paralithodes platypus. Next base: position 18,171,029 of record CM064523.1, on the reverse strand, counting down.
GATTCCATAGATCGACATTGTCCATAATAATGCGAGCCTATTCCCTATAATTATCGTTAACTTATCTGACTAGTCAAGTGATAATTAAAATAAACCATACTCGCAATTAATTTATGCCATTTTACTTTCATACATAAGATCACGACGAGGAACATAACTTATGTGGCCAACTGTACGGTATTATAATTGTGTAGGTGTTGATCTGAAACGGAGTGTACAGTATACTGTATATGATTAGCAAGTTGTGTAAAAACAACATATAATTTCAGCCGTATTAAAGGCCCATTAATTTGGTGATTTTAAGAAGTTTGCCCCATTAATTTGGCGATTTTAGGGTTGCTCCATTAATTTGGCGATCTTAAGACCTTTCCTGCCCTTTAGGTGTTGATTTTTCCTGGCGAGCGAAAGCGAGTCGGAAATTTAGTTGAATAGGCCTTTCGGGTAGGACATCTTTTGCTACGGAAAAATGTACACATTTATCTCGACAAGGGGCTTTCTGAGTATTTCTTTAAGGAAGCACTCTAAAAATCTAACCCCTTCAGAAGACCCATTTCTTAATTTTGCACTGTCTATCACTATACGACTGAATTAAGATTAGGAAGGAACTATGGAAGACAGGGTTTTCCAAATCTGAATATAATCCTCTAATGATTGCCTGATTAACTCATTAGACGATTTTATTCAGTTTAAAATGATCCTCCAGTAATTAACAGGCTTCGAACTATCTCACTTAAACCCTTTTAAATACCTCAGATCTTCCTTAAATTGCACAAAATCGTCTAAATATTGCAAGAATAAAATTGAAAAGACGTCGCCGGTACAGAAGGGGTTAAAGTAACAAAGGGAGCCCTAATACTGGCACTGAAAGTTACGAAATCATGCTTTAGAATGCGTGGATAGTTGGTGCTTAACACTAGTTTGTGCAACGTCTTGGGGGTTATTATGGTATTTTGTTTCATTATTATAGAGGAATTTAATTGTTTTGATCGAACAATGTGTTTTTAGTTTACCCGGTAGAGTTGGGAATACGCCTCTCCAAACCCCCTTCAAACTAAAAAACGTCCCCCAGACCCCCTTCAAACTAAATGTGCCAAATTGTCCAAAGGCCCGGTTTCCTCCCAGAAAAATCGACACCTTATTTGTTTGAAGCATCAATCGCCACTAACTAATGCGATGAACGTCTTAAAATCTCCACACTAATGAGTTTAAACAGTGAGGGTCCAAATTGGCCCACCCTGCACCTAATAGGGTTAAGGGGGAGGTAGTCGCCTTTTCTGGACCCCCCTTCTCCCTCATTTTTAGTGTAATCAGTTTTGAGATGTGTAAGACTTTCGCTCCGTTAGTTTGGCGATTTTGAGCACCTTTCACCTCATTAATGTGGATATCATTGCTTAACCCCTTCTGTACCGGTGACGTCTTCATTATTCTATTCTAGCTATCATTTAGACCTATTTGTGGAGCTTAAGAACGATCTGTGGTGGTAAAAAGGGTTACGTAAGATAGGTTTGGAAAGCCTCTTAATTGCTGGGTGGCCTCTTTTGAAACTGAATTAAATCGTCTGATAAGTTGCTAGAATATAATTAAAAGGACATCGCCGGTACAGAATGGGTTCAGATACTGCATTCTCCCTTTAAGGGGGTAGTGCTTGGTTTTTGTGCTATATACTGTATATATATTTAATTTATGTAGTTTTTCAGTTTCCTCGCTATACAGTACCTCCATCAAGCTTAGAATAGCACGCCCCTAGCACCCCCTTTCAAGATCAATTTATATATTTTTCGAGTAGAAAAATTTCCTGGCCAAAGGGCGGTTTACTTCTAAAATTACAGGCTCGCCCTTGCTCGCCAGGATAAAATCGACCCCTAAATGTTACGAAGGGTCTTTAAATATTGACAAAGAAATTGGGTGAAAGGTCATAAAATCGACAAACTAATAGACCGAACGTCCTTAAAATCTCAAAACTAATATGCTAATCATGAGGGAGAAGGAGGTCCAGAAAAAGCGAGTACAACCCCCTTTAGCCCTTAGAAGATACCATGACGCATTTGGTGTTTGTGTTCTGGCTGTTATTAAGACGATTTTAACTTCAGATTAGGAAGGGTATTTGGAAGTCAGAGGGTTACAATGGAGATAGTATTTAACCCTTTTAATTACCACTAGATCCTTCCTAAGCTGAATACCATCGTCCTAATGATCGCCAGAAGAAACCGCCAAAATGCATCATATTCTTCCATAGGGTTTAAGTTTTGTTTATATCTTAATCTGAAACATGATGATTAAATTAAGAATCATTTTCTGTAAATATACAGGAACTACAACCAATTACTTGGTTACAATATCGGT